>JADGKB010000177.1:0-20722 GCA_027604185.1 Boothiomyces macroporosus | reverse complement strand
CAGCTCGCTGCTTGTGATGCCAACATGTGCCAAATCCAATTTCCTTAATTTAATATATTTATATTGACTATTTTCAACTCAAAGTACTTGATTTTATGCATTCATCAGATAAAATAGTTACAGCAGTGACGAAATCAGTAATGAATAATTGATTACCAATTAATGAACGCGAGATTGCACAAATCAGTCTCGGTCGGTCGGTGAGCCCACAAGCTCTTTGAAAGAAACTTAAAAAGGCTGATGAACCGCTCCACTTTTAATGTTGATTCTATTAATTTCTCAAGCAGTAGCTGAAGTAGTAGGCTTAGGAAAGCCATGCGGAGGATCAGTTCAAAAGGCGAATACCTGTACTCCACCATTGGTTTGTCTTTCAGTTTCCAGCAATCCAGAATCTGCTGGTATCTGTCAACTTGCAACTTTTGCAGGAATTGGACAACCTTGTGGAGGCAATAGTAAGAATGCAAAGACATGTGCAGCACCATTGGTCTGCATGAAATCTGGATTACCGGATTTGCCTGGTTTGTGTAGCTTGGCAATCCAAAGTGATGTTCCAGGTGTTCCAACGAGCACTTCAACTACTACTCAATCACAACATCAAACCACAACTCAAGCAAAAACCACTGCTGACAAGACAACCACTTCTACTGTTCCTGCAACTACCCAAGCAAAAACAGAATATCCACAAACCACAACCAATACATATCCAACTACTACCGCTTATAAGCCCTTGCCGACATTAGCTGGTTCCGCATTAGCAAATTCTCCATTTTTGTGGACCATTGTTGGCCTCTTTCTTTAAATACAATATTTTTTTCTTTTTTCAAAAATGACGATTGATTATATTGAACGATTGAATGAGATAAACAGTAACTTGCTAATACTTTTTCATGGGTTTGGAGACACAAACCAGAATTTCATAAAATTTGGAGAAAAGTTGCAGTTACCACAAACCTCATTAATGGCAATCAAAGGACCGAAATCTATACCATTCTTTCCAGGCAGCAGTTGGTATGACATGTATGACGAATACGGGAATGATTTACCTGCAGAAATACAGTTGAAATTGATGAAACAGACTACACTCGCAATTCTTCCCCTGATTAAAAAGCAGAATTACAAGCAAATAATATTATTGGGTTTTGGACAAGGGGGCACAATAGCGCTGGATATCGCCAATGAATTAAAGCTAAAAGCGATTTCGATATCTGGGTTCCCGCTACAAAAATACCAAATCAACAATGTCCTTTTAACTTGTGGAAAGAGTCAAAGAGGAATAGAGATTGGACAAATCGAGCGGTTTGATAAAGAGGATTTTGAGATGCCAAAGCAAAAGGAAGCGCAAGTAATTATGAAATGGTTTTCCGAACATTTGTACCTGAGGAATCTTGCACTTGAACAAATGGCGGATGTCATCGAACTAAAATAAATCTCTCTGTATATCAAGATATTCTTAACCTTTCGTGTTTCATAAATCTCTGTATATTTCAAGATATTTTCTTTTTTAATCTTTCTTGTTTCTATGTGCCTAAACCTCAATTCAAGATCCTTACAATATTAACAACAGTAATACAATTCAATTATTGCTTACATAATCTATCATGAAATTACCAAGATTTTTACAAAGGATCGAAAATGAATCTAGAAGAACAGCTCCTCCAAAAAGAAGCAGATTTAAAAACAGCTTGCGAACTAGGACTATACCTCACTCAGCAAAACCAAGAATTGCAAACCCAACTAGAAAAAGAAAAGAGCAACCAACTGGTGATTGAACAGGAGTATATAAAGATGGAATCTGAGTTGAATCAAGCAAAGCAAGAGCTAAACTTGTTGAGAGAACAAACAAAAAAACAGAAAGCAATCATAGACAAGAATCAGGATTTACTAATCCAAATGGAAATAGAAAACAAGGAATTTACAAACAAGTTGACCGAATCAGAAGACAAAACTAAAGAAATCAAACAAGAATTGCTAGATTTAGAGTTGAAATATAAAGAAATTCTCAATGAAAAGAAGATGTTGGAAATTGAAATCGAAAAACAAAAGCAAGTAAAAACTAGAGAACAAATCAAAGTAGAAACAGTAGAGATAATCAAGCACGTGGATAACAGAGAAGAGATCAATGCCTTATTAGAAACTATTGAAGAGTACAAGTCATTATATGAAGAAGCAATTCAAAACCAGCCAATAGAAGAGCAAAGACTAATTACATCAAATTTACCCCAACAATCATTATTCTCTCAACTACAAGTAAAAAAAGAACGAAGACCAGTTCAATTAAAACTAGACTTGGACCTAGTATCTCAATTAAAATCAGAAATACAAGAATTAAATCAAAAAATCGAAGTATTAGAGAAAATGAACAGTTATGGATTAGCAAACAATAATGAGGATGAAATAAAGTACTTGAGAATGTGTAAAATAGAAGAAAACAATAGGAATATTGAATTGTTGAAGCAGATTAAGATGCTAACTGGTAAAATTGGTTAATATAGATGAGATTAATGAATTGAAAAAGGAAAAAGAACAGGAAGAGTTGATTGGACAGGAAGGATTGGTTGGACAGGAAGAGTTGGTTGAACGTGAAGGATTGGTTGGACAGGAGGGATTGGTTGAACGCAAGGTGTCAATTGAACAGAAAAGTCTTGTTATTAAAGTAAAAGATCAACAAATGAAAGATCAAGATGATAAAAAAGAAAACAAACAAGAATTAATCAATGATTTGGTTAAACAGATCCATAAAGAAAAAGAAAATCTAGAAACCAAACCAATTGATAAACCAGAAAGAAAAAGATTGAAAATCGATCGACAAACCCCACAAGAGTGTAACCAACAATAGCTTTATTTCTTTGATTCATATAAACTCTGATATTCACCCAAAAAACTTGAATCTGTTTTCAAATACTCATAAAATCTTTTACTCAGATCTGAATCATCTTTTAAAAGCAGCTCAATATTTTGTTTGGATAAAAAGGGCCAGAAATCCTTTTTAGTGATATTGTAGAATAGTTCTAGTTGGTCATAGTCCAAATACGGAACAATTTCTTGCAGATTGATTGTGACTGTTTGATCTAGAGGCTCCAGTTTCAACAAATCCATTCCTACATTATTTGTATTTACCAACTTTATCCATTACATTTTTACGTTCTTGTCTCGAGTAATCATTGAAAAACGTTTCATAATAAAGCTCGTCGCCTTCGTCTGTTATCTTGTACTGTTTCCATCTACAGATATATCCAAAAATAGTGTATATTTGCTGTTTATGAACCAGGAATTCTTGTAAATCCTCACTCATTAAAGAGTTTAAAATCATGTCTATGTTAGGTAAGAGTACAGACACATTCCATTGGATGCAAGTAATCTACTATCGACGACAGTTTAGAAAGAGGGTAATTGCTAGTGACTACATCCAGGACTAGTTTCTTGAAATTCAACAGTAGAGCCAGTTGTATCTCTGATTTCTCTCGTTTGATTTGCGAATGTAGCTGACTCAGCAGCAGTTCAATCTCTGGTATCTCCAACTGTGAAATCAACGAAGTGTCCTTGTTTTCTACTGAATGCCAAACGAGCGAAAGTATATTTTGAGATGACATGAAAAAAGAATACCGATTTTGATTCTATTAGACTGTTTAAATGCTCTAAAATCAATTGCTTTAATTACTATTGAAAAAACGCTTTATTACAAATATTAAAATTCATTATTAAAAGTCTTTCTTTCACGATCAACAGCCAAGTTTACTTTTAACACACGGCCGTTTAAAGTAGTTCCGTCCAATTCTTGCTTGGCTTTTTCTGCGTCTTGCTTATTAGCAAATTCTACAAAAGCGAATCCTCTTGATCGACCAGTTAAACGGTCACGGACAATGAAAACATCGAGGATTGAGCCGAATTTGGAGAATGGTTGGCGGAGCTGGTCTTCGGTGGATGTCCATGCAATATTGCCGACGTACAATTTCTGTAATTGTTTAGGGAAGGAGTGGAAAGCTCTTTTAAAGAACATTTTTTTATTTTTTTTTGAAAACTTTTTTTTTTGAGTCATTCTTTGATGTTTAGAAAGAGAATAATCAATAGAGATATTAGAAAGTTAATAATCAATAGAGATAATTCGAAAGATAATTAGAGATAAAGAGATACAAATGATACTCGATAAAAGGAAAGATACTATTATTAATATCTCCTAAAATCAAAAGTATTCTGAACTTGATTGACAGTAACCCATATCCAATCCTACAATTAAGAAATAGTACCTCCATATTTCTAGTATACTCGTGTTTCATAAACATAAAAAACCCAAATAGCCCTAACCCACCTATCCACTGACAAAAGTCCATCCAACTAGCCCATCCATGAGCACTAATACTATACAGATATTCGCTTCTTTCCATCCACCACCTACATCAATAGTGTTTACCATGGTGGAACAATACACAGCGATTCTAACGTTTGATTCTCGTAAAATGTAATGATAATACGGTATATAACACTTGGTTCTATAAAGTAAACTAGAGAACATATTGATGATATGAATAGTATTGCCTTGGAGTACTGTGAAGGCCCATATATGCGATTCCTATTTGGTCTTAGTGTTGCGTTTGGAAGAGGTAATGATTTTGTCATTATTACTGTTGAGACCATATGCATAAAGAATAGTATTTGAACTCCTGTTGTAATCAAGATTCCTGTCTTCCATGGCTGATCCAAAGTAAAAGATTGTATTGGATCCGATAATCTCTGAGAATCCCTAAATTACTCTTTTAATTACATTGTAAGAAACAGAGTCCCAATGCGGAGCATCCACACAGATAGAAAAACATTCTTCCAATTGAATACTAGTTTGGATATTACTTTGGTAATTTTTGAAATTAATTCGTTTGTTTTACTGGTTGGAAATGGAACCTCTTGCTCGATTTCTTCTTGTTCTATTTCTTCCTCCTGCTGTTGGAATATTAAACTGGTTGGGTTTGCTCCAGGATACGATTGTGACATAGGTCTTCTTATTGGGGAATGTAGCAGCGGTGTAGTTTCACTATTACTTTCCAGTTGATTACGATCAGAAGGATTAGCAGCAGCTTATGTAAATAATAATTACCAGTCGATCTGTATATCCTTTGCTGATTAATTGCTAACGATGCAAAGAATAACGCTGTCGATCTGCCAATATACGAAGCAATAAGTAACCAGGTATCCATCACATATGGCCCTACAATCCAAGTTTGCTCTGTTAGTTTCTGGGTTTTTTCCGAGTGTGCTAATCCCAAGCTGTACCTGATTGCATCAATAACAAACCCAAGTGCAAGAAACAAGTACATGAAACAATACTCGTAATTAGTAATTGAAGGATGGGTTATTTTTCTATTAAATATCTTGACATTGTTGTATTTAATAAAGCTTAAAATGCAGAGTGATGTGAATGTAACTCCCAGGATGATGTATGTGGTTGAAATTGTAGGGTACTGGAGTCGAAAGGAAGCGCTGGTGTTGTAGGGCGGGAGTGTAGAGCTGGGATATGGGCAATTGGGCAGCGCTAATCCACCTAGAATATCAATATCTGGCATTTTTGGAATCTTTTTTCAAAGCCTTTGTCTCATGATCGATGTCCATTCTCACATTATCGACACCCCAAACACTCTGATCGGAATCAATGAACTGGAAACAAAAAAGTTGTTTGTAATGTCGACTAGGAATTCAGATTTTTCACTGGTAGAATCGCTCGCTGCCAAGTACAACAAAATTATTCCTTCGTTTGGGATTCATCCCTGGTTTACTAATTTGGAGTCAAATTTGAATGAACTGGAAGAATATGTTTCAAGGAATCCGAAAGCACTTGTCGGAGAAATTGGATTGGATAAGATTGCTACAGACACAGAAGGGAATGTGTATGACTTTGACAAGCAACTCGAAACATTTCAAAAACAAATAGATATAGCAGTGAAATATAACAGGCCTGTATCAGTGCACTGCGTTCATACACCGTCCGAAATGTTGAATTATTTTACACTGTTGGACAAGACTTGTGCAAAACCTAAAAAATCAAACCTCGCGCTTCCCTGCCCACCTTCCATCATGATGCATTCGTTTACCGCATCGCTAGAGATTGCTAAACAGCTAATCAAACTTCCACGAATAGGCAAACGCTTCTATTTTTCCTTTTCTCATTTTGTAAATGCCAGATCGCCAAAAACTATAGATAAAATCAAAGGAATACCTGATAATAGGATCCTGATTGAAAGCGATATTCATGATACCGTGATGGTGGACGATGCAATGAAAAAAATTGTTGGGCTGGTTAGTGAAGCTAAAGGATGGACTGTTGAAGAGACGATACAAAGAACAACGAGTAATACCAATGAATTTTTGCAATTTTAATTACTTTAGTTTTATTAGCAGCTGGTCCATTCCATTTCCTTTTATTAATGGAAGATGCTTTATATTCTATGTTAGTTGCGGATACTTGTATAAATTTCTTTTTAGGAATCATTAATCTTGGCTTCAAGTCAATAGTTTTGATTCCAAAGCCAAGTGCGACTAGTTTATCAACGTCTTCAGGTCTCTTTGAGCTATCAATTTCATTGAATGCTTTAGTAGCTTCAAACACAGAAAGGTTTTCATCTCTAGATATTCGCTTCAATATATTCTCTAATTCTTGTAAATAATCTGATCGACTTTGCAAGTGTTGTGTTTTTAGAGTTTCAGTAAAAGCGGATTCTGATTCTGATTCAAACAAGAATCTATAGATTACGTTTGTACCCGGCTGATCATTAATTAATGCCTTGTTAATATATCTATACTGTTTCCAGTGTGTAAAGCTGCTGCTTTGATTTGTATGGCCAGAACTGATTTAGAATCCTCATTATTATAGCCCTATCCAAGAATCCTTTTGCGCTATTATGGTTGGTATCCATATCATTCTGATAAAACAAATTCTTTAATTTCTCAATCGTTGAATGAAGAATATAGTACGATGACTCTAATATCTCTCCATTCAAGATGCTTGTAAATATCTGGCAGTCGGCACTTGTATCTTTGAATTTTTGACATGCTTCGGTCAGGTTGTAGCCCCATTCGCATATAATATCCTGATTCCCAAAGCGTTTTTTCAAGTACAAGTACAAGAATTCGTCCAGCTATGTTAAATGCAATTACTGTTGTCTGTTTAATAGTAGAATCATGTATGGTTTTGGCTTCCCAAATATCTTTGATCAAGAGAAGGCAGTTCTCTTTTGTCAAGTGTCTGTTCAACACTTTGGTCTTTGAACGGAGGTATTTTGGTATAGAAGTATCAGTACCTTTGGGTGGAAAGTATTGGTCATGTATCTGTACCACGTTATTTTCAGCCGAAACGCTATTTTTAGTACTTTTATACTGTTCAGATCCTGGTTGACGAATATCTGTCTTGATAGTAGATTTAGCCTTATAAATCTAATTATTACCTTTTGCAATTCTCTAATGAGCTTGATAATCGCATCATTCGAGTCCATATCCCTAGCAAGAGTCCAGTACTCTTTAATGTTTGAAGAAAATTGGCTCTGAATATACTCCCAATTTGGCAATTGAGAACTCAATGATTTTAAAGCACTTTGCTTTGAATTCTTGTAACTCCTTTCCAATTCCTCATACTTCAAGTTCATTATTTAACAATTATGTACCATCATTCTTTTCTCTTCGCTCATGGCACTTAATTTTCCTTTTAATTCTCCAAGCTCTCTAATCATCCCGTTGATATTTCTTGATTTGTACTCGTCAAGCGTCTTGCTCATATTGGAAATTGTAAGCTGCAAATCCGCATTTTCTTGCACGGCTGGATCAAATGCAAAGTACCTTTTTGTTTGGCTGCAATGAGTTCTACTACTTGGTCGCTCTTGGCATCCAATAAATCTCTTGTCCTTCGCTCGTAGTTTGCGTATTCTTGGGCAAGATTTCTGAGCTCAATCATTTCAGGAGACTGTGTTAATAGAAAATACTTCTGCAGGCTTCAATTCTGCTTTGCGTTTTTGCTCTTGCATGAGCGATTCATTCTTTTTCGTCATCAGCATTAGTTCTTGAGTTTTTGCCTGTAGTTTTTCTTGAACAGACTCGTTATCTCTAACCAAATCTTGGATCATTATATTTGCATCATGCATTACTTTTTCAATTTCCTTTTGCATCTTAAACTCCATGATTGATAACTTTGACTTTACGATTTCAAATTGCGATAAATCATTCCGTTGAGCTTCTATAACCAAGTCGTATTCTCGCTTTATATCTGATAATATTGGTTCATAAGTTTTAAAATTTTGAATAAACAAGTCTGAATTAGTCGGATTAAACCAAATACTTGGGTATATACTTGTAGCCTTCGAAGGGTTCCTGGTGCCTCACTAAAATTAACTCCATGTACTGTGTCGCGCCAATAACGTGCAGTTCATGATTTAAAAATGCTTGTGCTTTACGAAGAAACGTTGGTTTTGAAATGTCGCCTGGAATCACTATTTTATTTGCGCCTCTTTGTTGCGTTGAAGCTACTCCGGTTTTGTATTTGGAGATAAACTGTGGTTCAGAGTTGGCAACCCTTGGTTTATTATCTTCGTGATCCCATGCCGCAGTGCTAATCGGTGCAGACGCTAACCCTCCGATCCTACTACTGTTTTTTTCCATCCTTTGTCCATCCGCAAATGTATTTCCATAGTACGTGGCAAAACTTGTCCGCCGTTCCATGTAAACGCGAAAGATTGACAGAGTCTAAATAGATCAAAAGGCTTGTTTTTTAAACAGACTTTTATTAACGAAATAAAAAGAGCAAATTCAGGTACAATGTTTAAAGGTATGCAACGGCGAAAGCAGCGACGGCCAAAGCAGGCATGACAGTGTTTGAAAGTGCGGCACTAGGGGCTTTAGTTGGAGTAACAGTGGTGGTCATTGGGCCATCGCAATTCTCTTGCAACTGTGGATCAGCAGCTGGGGCGGCAATGACAAAGACAGAAAGGAGAGCTACTAGGAAGGATTTCATTATTTTAATAATGATTCATGGAAACTTGCCGTTGGCTTTATACTTTTTCACATATATTAAAATGTAACCGTGCACCTCCGACGATTAATAATTCTGAATTAAATTCGTCGGAAACCCCTACAGATTAATATTTCTTCATGAAATTACTAATAAGGAGGAATATTAACATGAAGCACTGTCAAATTGTTTTCCGCGTTATATCTATCTCATACGTGAATAAACGAATACAGACCGTATAACTGGAATTCAATCTCTTTAGATAACTAGCGGAGCAACAAAACTGGATTAAATCCAGGGTATGGTGTCACTAGAATTATCGAGCTGAGAAACTCCACTATAATTAAAATAACAATATTCCGCAAGCGTATTTGGATTGGAACACAAACGATCGCAGAAATAAATGAATTGGCCCTAGAGGAAAACAGTATCAAGTTAGGTGTGTGTAGAAATCAATGGCAGCCAGGACCCTGTGAATATTTGCGCAAAAGACCTAATGTTCTGCCAGACCCCAATCTCATTACTCCATTTTCTCAAACAGCATGACAGAATAGATCGGGTGGACTTTAATTTTGATCTATTTCCTATCTAAAGAACATCTTGGACATTCAGAGGGTGTTGAATCAGTTTAGTAATTAGACTACACCAATCAGCTTGTTGATTAGTGGTTTTCTATTGAAATCGAATACAAACTCAATTAGCGGACCATGTGTGCAAGTCCCGACCTTGACAGCCTGCCATTTCATCATTGCAATTTGACAAGCCCATGCTGGAACCTTGGAAAATGTCAAAGAGGAACATCCATCAAACAACAATCTACAATATTGACCCAGTCTATCAAGATTATTCATATTAATATAATAAACTTTTTGTTGGTTGATTTAGTTAGTTTTGTGAATGGCTCCATGCACTTCATGTTGGGCTTGTAGGGGCTTCCAAAAAATATCTACCCCTTTGGGAAAAGTTTCAGTAAAGCCAATGCCACAAAACTGTTATAAAAAGGAAAACCAAATCTGCAACATCCAAAATGTTCAAATTTATCATTCATCTGTTTGCAATTCTCGCGGTTGTTGGTGCTACTCCAGCTGATTTTGAATCTTCACTTGCTGGCTCAAATGCGTTGGATAAGCGCGAAGCTAATCCGGTTCCAGAAGCTCTTCCTCGAGGTGCAAAGAAAGCTGTAGCAAAGAAGGGCGGAAAGAAGGCAAAGAAAGGTGGGAAAGCAAAGAAAGCCAAAAAGGCAAAGAAGGGAGGCAAGAAAGCCAAAAAGGCAAAGAAAGGAGGCAAGAAAGCCAAAAAGACCAAGAAAGGAGGCAAGAAAGCAAAGAAGGCAAAGAAGGGAGGAAAGAAGGGTAAAAAAGGTGGAAAGAAGGGCGGAAAGAAAAACGCAAACAAAGCTGCTGCCCAAAATGCTAATGCAAATGCAAATGCTGGTCAAGCTGCTGCTCCTCCTGCTGCTGCCGCCGCCGCTGAACCAGCTGTGCTCCAAGACATTGAGCTTGACCCAAACACCGCAAAGAACGCGCTTTAAGCAACTCTTCCATTTTGTAAATAATATATTTATATTTTATGATTCTAAATACTAATATGAACATTTATGCCGTAAATTTACAATTGCAGTATGTTAATACAAGTGATGGAATTTCAATTTTATACACTGTTTAGCTATCACAGTAAGTTGTTTTAGTCTATACCAGTTGGATAGATTAGCAAAAGACATTTATGTCTGGGATCCACAATCAAAAGGACAGACTTTAATAGGTATAGAACGGGCCCTTTGAAATTTAATATCTCAATTTTCCCTGTTTGGTAAAGATGTTCAAGGTAGATCTAACATTCCATGAATGTCTGTAGATCATCTAGAGCTACCAATTTAGCTTTTGATTTTACGATATTCGCGGGAATATAATTTTAAATATGAGCGGGATGGAAATATTGGAACGTCAAAACCCAAGTCAGTCGCTCGAGAAGTGGTTGACACTATTAATAGCTTCCCAGTTTATGTTCAACTAAATCATGTGACTTCGGAGAATTTCATTGGCTGAGATCCAATAAAAAAAAAGTTAAAATCCAATCCAACAAAAAAATTTCTTACTTTTCAAATGGCTCAAGTATGTATAGCAACCCTCTACCGACATTAAACAAGAACAATAACATTTACCTTTGCTCAAATTCAATTTGAATTCGGCATTTAAACGACGAGTAGCTTTTATTGTTTGCTCAAATGTTTATGTCAAGAGTAGGGCTTTGAACAGATTAACCAATAGAAACAAGTTCAAAAGAAGACTGCTTCCAAGTTCACTATCGATGCTACCAAGCCAGCTGCTGATGGTGTTTTCGACATTGCTCAATTCGAAAAATTCTTGCAAGACAGAATCAAGGTTGAAGGTCGCACTGGAAACTTGACTGATGCCGTTACCATTGCTCGTTCTGGTTCCATCATTACCGTTACCGCTTCTGCCACCACTCCATTTGCTAAGCGTTACATCAAGTACCTTGCAAAGAAGTTCTTGAAGAAGCACTCTCTCCGTGACTGGATCCGTGTTGTTGCATCCTCCAAATCTGCTTATGAATTGAGATACTTCAACATTGCCGGAGATGAAGAAGAAGAAGAAGACGAAGAATAAGCTCTTTATAAATTCTATTTCACTAAATTTTAATGTAATTGTTTATAATTCAGTTTATTTTTTCATTCTTTATAGCTATCTGGGTATTTACTGCTTTTGTGTCTTTCCCTGGATCTGTCTCTTGTATCATAGCTTCTCTCTGTCCTGTCCCTGGAGTAGTTACTTTCATATCTGCGCCCTGACCTTTCTCGGGAGTCGCTTCTATCATATTTGTCATATATCCTATCCCTGGAATCGTCACGTCTGTACTTTTCTCTATGATGGCTGAGATGATCTTTCCTTGATGATTGTGAATCATCTCTTGGATGATTGCGCTCCGCACTTGATTCTCGTTGTCGCTTTCTCCCTTTCTTTTCCTTCTTTTCTTTCTTTTCTTTTTTCATTT
This sequence comes from Boothiomyces macroporosus, assembly GCA_027604185.1. Lineage (NCBI taxonomy): Eukaryota > Fungi > Chytridiomycota > Chytridiomycetes > Rhizophydiales > Terramycetaceae > Boothiomyces > Boothiomyces macroporosus. The sequence continues at coordinate 8,730 of JADGKB010000177.1, read as the reverse complement.
TCTTCTCGCTGAAATATGAACTCATTGGATCTTCGTTTAGTTTAGCAGCCCCTCCCTCTTCCTCATCATCTGATTCAGGAACATATCCCGGTTTCAAGTGGGGCGGCAAAACTAAATCTCGTCTTCTTTGTTCTCGTTCTTGAAACTCTTGTTCGCTTTCTCCTTTCATTGGTCGCTTCACATACTTCTCTGTATGATCTACTCTAATAGTGCGATCTAGAATCTTTATTCCATTCAAATTATCAACAGCCAGGACAGTGCTTTTCTGATTTTCATATCCAATAAAACAGAATCCTTTTGATTTCCCAGTCTCTATATCCCTGATTAAATCCAAGTCTATAACTTCTCCATACTGTGAAAATATTGCAATCAAATCTCCTTCTGTCAGCTCAAACGGTAAACTGCCGACATAGATGTAGGCTGAATCCTACGGTTAATCTGTATTACTTTAAATTGGTCATGCCAACTGGCTTTTCCTATCAAGCCCTTCTCCAGTTCTATCTGATTGAGCCGCTGAATATTTCTGGTATTGTGAGCCATGGTTGATCTTGAATTTTTTGAAAACAAATTGCAAAGAAAATGTCAAATCTTACTGGCCCTGAAATAATTCTGGACGTGAGTATATTTACGCAACGGCGAATGGATTCTGTAGCTCAAAGATTTTATGCTGTAAAGAATCGTGACATCACAATAAAGTGGTACAATTACATCAATGACGCTCTAATTTATTATAGAATCTCCAAACTACCAACAATAATCTAGCGGTTTATTCATCTACTGTGGAAAACTTTGGTTGAATAACAGTGGCAACCAATTCTTTACGAGTCGATTTACGCGTAAGGGCATGATCTGAAGTGTACCCTGATTCTGCTTTTGAAGTTTCAGGTGCATTTGAGCTCTTTTTAATCCCTTCATCTTCCTTCTTTGGCCGGCTAGACCCTGTCTTCCTGCTCTTGCCAGTTTTCTGCTTGGAGATTTCCATTAGTGCTCGCAGACAAAACGTTTGAATAACCGAGTGAACTGCAATTGGAAAGTTTTGAATGTTTCCTATTGAATAATCATTTCGATCAATTCCATAAAGAACTCTTGCATAAGACCTGAATAATGCCAGTCCGATATAGCAAACAGTGTTAAAGTTGTAGAATGCGTAGAGAATCATGAATCGAGGATGCTCCTTTACAAATTTTTGAAACATTGGATACATTTTCGTCGTTTTGGATTTCAACAGTGTATAAATAATCCCTAATATTGGTAGCGAGTTTAGTATCATCATTAGAATGTACCAATACACCGAATAAGGCTTCCAATATGGCCAAATCGCATATGCCCATCCATACATATTCGTTGCGTAAGAATAATACAAGTATGAGGTACCATTAAATGCAAAGTTGCTGATTATTATGAATGCATACACTGCACAATCCAACTTCCAATTTGTACCATAAATTCTCAGCCCCAAATAAGCAGACGTACATACACCCATGACTGAAGCTATATTTTGAGTGAGTGCGTTTATAGTTTTTGATATGTTTCCCACATACGATGAAGGATACGTCCCATAAGAGTTCCAAACGGATAGTGCATTCGAAATCATCCACATTGATTGTTCGACAGTTACAAGCATATACAAGGGCGACCACCTTTGGTAAACCAAGTAAGCATAATAGGGGATCGTGGTAAGATAACATACAACTGACAGAACCGCACAGAGTATGCTAACAACATCAATTACGTATGAATAATTAGGCACCAGCAAGCTTTTTGGTATTTGGGATATCCAACGAAAGTATTGTGTGTTTCCCTGTATATTTAATATCTGTGACATATTTACAAGTCCTCGCGGTGTTGTAATGCTAGAAGGCACAGTTACATCCACATTCAATGTAACATTGCCAGAACAATCCTTAGTATTATAAAACTGTATTGACGGCATAGTACATAGCATATTTTCAATGCAAGTATTATTGCGGATATGCAGTGATTTATAGCCAAAAGTATTATTCCCGGCATCTTGTATAAAACAATAACTGCTTCCTGTTGCTGCTTTTGGGATGTTATTTTGTATCCCTTGTGGATCTAAATAGTCGAACGTAACACTTTGCATTTTGGTCAAAGTATAGTTGAGAGATGACACGCAGCATTGGTAAGGGTGCAGTTCATTATTCATCCTCCCACACGAATACATCGGGTTGGTATTGAGAAAAGTTGCAAATGATGGCGGCCAGGTTTCGTTGTGAATTTTCGGAGAACTGGCTTTGTAGTCCACTAGTTGAAATTGGTATATTGCGTCTGGCGGACCAACGCAATCGCCTGTTTTCCATTGTGATTCGACGGCTAATGAGGCTGCTTCAATGCTATTTGTTAGAAGAGCTAGTATCATACTCAACCAAAGATTTCGAAACGTCATTCAAAAGCTTAAAAAACGTGATGCTTATTATTTATTCACAATGACAAGAGAAGGATCAACGCAAAGGTTAATAAAGATGCGGCTCCATATGAGCTCACATTGGAGAACGAAGTTTGAGCTATAGTTATTAAATTCCCATATCCGTCATACTGGCTAGTAATAGGCCCGACAAATCCCGGAGCGGCTGTCTTTGGGATTACTCCATTGAATACTATAATTAATAACAGTAATACCGGCTGTTGGCTGATTTGGTATTGATGGAAGTTTATCTGGGTTTGAAGCAGAGTTGGGCCATTTTGGTACCACCGTGTCGTTACTATCGTAACATTCCACCTCAATCGATTTATAATAAGCAGAGTATGAATCAACTCCATTTGCAAACTTTGCAGCTCCTCCCGCCCAAGTATTTGCTAACATTAAACATTCTTACATGCTTGGCTCCAAATACTAATTTGAAACTTTCCAGCGCGATTTGGAAAGAATTGCTCTGTTGCCGATCTTGAATCGGTTGCCAAAGTGCTATTTTTGTAGTAAGTGCGAACTAGCTGATCATCGATCAGGAAATTGATCAAATCATGTTTCCAATCAATGGTGTACTTGTGAAATTCAGTAATGTTATTCGAGAGTGGGTGAGTCCCGCTCCTTATTCCGTATTCTGGGATCCCTCTATAGAATATATTACTTTCGGCATGAAGGGGATCAGATCCTAATAATTCCCAATCGATTTCATCACCACCAGAAGGATCAACATAGCTAAGGTCCACATTAGGGTCAGGGAGCTGAGGGCCCATGGAAATAAACGTAATGACGATTCCACTGACTGCAGGTGCTTTCAATACAGCCGAAACTTTTCCGTATTGCATGAATCTAGTTGAAGACATTCTTGTTCCAACTGGATCCCCACCAGCTTTATTTGGAGTAAGATCGAGCCTAACTCCAGACCCCGGAATGATTTTTATATTTTGAGAATTGTAGTCCATAGTCATGTCATATCTGGAGACATCAAGCCCTTTGATATCTGTCAATGTTGGCAACCCTCCCATGTCAAAAATGCGTGAGGTGTCAGAAAAGTCGATAGTTTGAGAAAGGCAGTTCCCAATGTATTCTGGAGATGTCGCTGGGTCGGGAGACTGAGCTAGTAAGGAAGCAAATAGTACGCTCGCAATCATAGATGGTGGGAGGAAACAGTCGCAAAGCACCTTTATTTACCAACAAATACTTGCCCCAGCAGATTGCATGGAGAAATGCATCAAAATAAATGAAACTATATTACTCATTGAGATACGGATCGCAGGTAGATCTACAAGCAGTTCTGTTTGGCGGGGATAGCGAAGAGGCGAGCATCGCCAATCCGGTGCGTAGCAAGTATGCTTGAGAAATAATCTTTCCTGGGTTCCATGCTATTTTTGGGCTCCCGTCTCAAAGAACTTTTTGCAAACGCCCGCAATCCAAAATGAACAACCAAGTTAAGATTGGAAACTACACCATGTTGAATACCATAGGAACAGGGACGTTTGGAAAAGTGAAGAGTAATCATTTAGTAATTTAGTGGCTGTACACATGTATACCTCTGCCAAGGTTGCTCTTAAGATTGTAAATAGGAGGAGGATTGTAAATTTACAGATGGTACAACGTTTGAAGCGAGAAGTACAGTACTACAGACAGTTGAAGCACCCGCATATAGTCAAATTATACGAAGTTATTACAACTCCAACGGATATCATCCTGGTCCTGGAGTACGCCAACGGAGAACTGTTCAACTACATCGTGGAGAAAGGAAGGGTACCTGTTGTTTGATCTAGATGTCTGAGGCGGAGGCACGCAAGCTATTTCAACAGATTATTTGTGCAATCGAACACTGTCATATGCATAAAATCGTTCACAGGGATCTGAAGCCAGAAAACATTTTAATGGATGCAAACAAGAATATTAAAATAGCAGATTTCGGGTTAAGCAATTATCTTCATGATGGGGATTTTTTAAAGACTAGCTGTGGTAAATAGCGCTTGACAATAGGCTCTCCAAATTATGCAGCACCTGAAGTCATATCGGGAAAGCTTTATGCTGGCCCAGAAATTGATATATGGAGTTGTGGTGTTATACTGTATGTCATGCTTTGTGGGCAGTTACCTTTTGACGATGAGGTACTAACGTTCTAACACGAAGCATATTCCGACTTTATTCAAGAAAATCAACAGCGGTGTTTTTAGGAAGCCATCGTCTCTTAGTAATGGGGCAAAAGATTTACTGAGCGCAATGTTGACAGTTGATCCATTAAAAAGAATAACCATCCCAGAAATTCGTAAACACCCTTGGTTCGCTAAAGATCTGCCAGAATATCTTGAAAAATCGAAAAAGAATAATTTTGATGCCTTGTCTAGTGAAATTGATCTACAGATAGTTGAAGAACTGGGAAAAGTACTCCTTACTAATATAGAAAATGCGATTCTCAAAAGAAACCATGCTACATGCCTTGAAAGAGGAAGAAAATAATCAGATCAAAGTTGCATACCAGTTGGTTATCGATCACATGCAGGAGAGTAAAGATTGTCTCATGATAGTTAACAATTCCCGTGCGATATCTAAAGAATTGCTCGCAGCAAAGGAAGAATTGTCACTCGATGAATTGGTAATTGTCTGTTTACCTAGTCCATCAAGCCCGCCGAAACCACAAAGACTGCATCGTCAATTCAAGTTCTATCTTCAAGCTTACCACAAGCCCAGGCATCCAACGAGAAAAAACACAGCCGATCAAGATGGCACTACGGAATCAGATCTCGATCTGATCCTCACGAGATTATGTCTGAAATATACACAGCTCTATCAAAAACCTCTATTGTAATATGAATTAATGTAGAAATGGAAACCAGTAGATTCGTATCAAATCAAGTGTCTTTATGTCAGTTGCCGAGGTGATGTAGTAAAGTTTGAAATCCAGTTGTACAGAATAGAGAGTGGAAATTATCTGGTGGACTTTAAACGCTCATTGAAAAAGGAAGGGACAGAAGGGAATATCTTTACGTTCTTTAATGCATGTACCACTCTGATTACAGAGTTGGCTGTCTCAGGATAGTGTATTCAAAATAGATCAATAAATGATAGCCACAAATAAAGACTTTACTATATATAATTTCAATAATCCAACACAACCAACAGATCCTTGGCTTGCTAAAGTTAATCAAACTATTACCTTTGCAACTTCATAAGACAATGTCCCAACTTTTTGCTTGATTGCCCGATCGTTCGGGGTCTTAATTATCATATCATTCAAATCCAATAGCTCATTTCGAATATCTCCAAGAACAGCTAGAATATCATCGGCGTCAGCCATTGCATCTTGATTCATCTGTGGAGAGATATCCAATGTCCCTTGAGTTTCATAAATAATATTATCCATGCAAGTTGCGATGCTGTTAATAAATTTAGTAACGTTGTCTGTCGGAGAGTTTTGTTTAATAGCAGCAAGCAAATCTTGAATGTTATGCGCAATTATATCTGTTTGCTCTTGTAAATAATCCTAAATATCAAAAAGCAAATACTTTTAGCTCTGGGAGTTCAAATGGAGGTAATTCTTCGTTGGTATATGCAACCGACTGTCTCATTGTATCTCTCTGTGAGCTGACGGGATTAGTTGGCTTTGGAGCTGGTGCTTTTGATACAAATTTAAGCAAATCAAGTAAATCTGCAACACAGTTGGTTAGATACTCAATTTCACTCTGTATTTCTGCTGATGTATCATACTTGGCACTGCCAGAGGCATGTTCCTTTGCAATACCCATCAAATGAGTCAAGCTTTCAGAAAGCTTTCCTTTAGAATCTGCCAAGTCGTCTTTATCAGCATTTGAAACTTTAGGATCATCTTCTTTCTCTTCACAGTCTTGGGTGATTTGTTTACAAGTAAGCAGTAGGCTTTTCATTGGCCCAAGAACCGAAACAGGATTGCTGTTCTTTGTAGAGTCAATTAAATCTTTGGAAATCTTTTTGAAAGTGGACAGTAAATCGGTGGCCAAGTCATCCTTTTCTGTTCTATCGCTCTGTGTGGGGGAAGTAATCTGCTCTCTTTTTGGAGAGACAATTTGTTCCTTTCTTGGGGACATTGGTTTATCCAGTGGAGCAGGAGAATTGGAGGCTGACCTTATTGGTGATTGATAGGCATTAATAGATGTTCTGACTTGGGCCTTCTTTTTCAGTTCTTCCTGCAGTCTTTCTACTTCTTTCTTTAGCGATGCAACTTCATTTTCTGCTTTTGACAATTCACCTGCGAGCAACTGTTTGTTGGCTTTCAATGCATCAAGTTCTGAATTTGAAGTTTCTATTTGTTGATTCAAGACTTGAACATCTTTTACCAGAGCAGCAGAGTCATTTCGAATATTATCTAAAACTCGTTGTTGGTCGTCGTAGTCATCTTGTAGTTTCAAATACTTGTCGTCTTGTTGCCTCACTCGCAGTTCCAAATCCTTTGTAATCTGTTGCTCTCTATCAAAGTCCTCTTGCAATAAATCATAATCCCGCTGCAATTTTTCCAGTCGCTGTTCCAACTCTAAATTTGTAGAATCTAATGCTTTGTAGTCCTTGAGCTTAATATTGAATTACCTTTTGCATTTTCCCATAATCTAACTTTAGTTTTTCATAGTCTTCAATTAGATCTGCGTTTTGCTGTTGCAGCTGAGATATTTCAGTTTGATATTTGCGAGAATCATTATTCTTGGTAGACATCTGATTTTGTAAATCTTGACTTGAGAGCTCGGCTTCCTTTAATTTCTTTTCCAACATTGCAATCTTAAATTCATAATCAGATTGAATCTTTGCCATTTCTTCCCGCATCGCTTCAGTATTCTGTGCATTATTATTGCCTTCGTCACTTCTGTACGATGGAATTCTGGTATTTGGATCTCTTGAACGTGCTCTTTGTGAAGGCGCTCTTCTGTTTTCGGTAGAAGGGTCTCTTCTTCTTCTTGCACCAGGTTCACTAGCAACTGCCGCGTTCCGAGTTCGTTCAGATCTTTCCACTGGTCTGTCTGGTGGCCGTTCACTCCTGTCTGGTCTGCTATTCCGTTCGGTATTCTAGGATTACAATTACATTACATCTCTTCTGCCAGAAATTACTCTTTCTGTTTCTCTTGGTGACGGTGAACTAGAAATCGGTCTTGGGGGCTCCACATCCAAAGCCTAAGATAAACAAAAAAGTACTCCATATCGAGCATTAAAATCTGAAGCGATATTTGGGAATCTTTTTTCAATTTCAAAATATAATTGAGCTGCCAATTCCTTGAATCTGTTTTCTGGCAATGTCGCCATCTTTTGTCTCGCTTGGTTTCTCTTTGGGGCCAAATCGGTGCGAATTGGTAAAAAAGGCACTAGCGGTTATAACTGAATTACAGTCTTTTGAATCATTCAATCTCCTGTTCAATTCATCGTACACATCCATAGATACATCCAGAAATTGCTCTGGTGGTAATCGGTTAATTCTGGACGTTGCTGAGGATGGACCCATTGAATATCCCTGACTGAAATAGGATTCTAGATATTCTCTGAATAGTGCATAGTGAGCCGAAAATGTTTCCTGGTCTCTATACGACATTCCAGAGTATGAAAAAGAAAGCAACTAGAGGCTGTGACTAAAACCCACACTCTTGATTGCTATAATTTCAATGGTGATGAAAGACCACAGAGTGTATTCAGTGGAAATAATAGCTTGATCGATTCAAAAATTCATAGCCAACACGATCACCGAATTATTGGAGATTTAGAGTGGAGAACAGCATTTGGCACAAATCGAAATGGTAACAATGAACGATTTATATTGAAAACTGATTACTCTTCTTTCGCCGCAACTGCATCTTCTGCGATTGGGCGAAGGGTTGTGTCCCTGACAGAAATGGAATCGTCAGGAATTATATCTTTGGCTGGAACAGGCGGACTCATTTCCGATTTAGCAGGTCTAGGTAGGGTAGAGGAACGAATTGGACTAGTTGGTCTATCAAGCACACTGGTGCGTTTTGAAGAAACACTTTGTGCGCGGGTCAGTTCTTTGGCAAGGCCCTGGATTTGTCTCAGTCCCCAGTCTCTAGTTTCCTTGTCTATATCCAGAAATTCGATCGGTAGTTTCTTTTGAATTGAATCATGGTCGTGCAGTTTGAAAATCAATCGAATTTCGTGCTTGACACTTATCAAATCGCTTTCAAAAGACCCTGCAACTTTAACTCTGCTCTTTTTATCTTTGACAACCGGTTCAGACTGAGTGAGGGTAATAGTTCCCGACCATGGTTTGCATTGACCAGAGAGCTTGTGCCAGGCTTTTGCCATTTTAGAAAATGGCTTGA
>JADGKB010000176.1:0-21097 GCA_027604185.1 Boothiomyces macroporosus | reverse complement strand
GTTACAGTCGGGATGTTGGTTATACCGCAGGTATGTTATCGCTAATTCAAGTCCCTTGCCTATGCCAAGCTTGCTGGCGTTCCTCTTCAACATGGGTTATACACTTCCTTTGTCGGTGTAGTGCTCTACTTTCTATTTGCCACTTCCAAGGATGTGACTATTGGCCCAACTGCTGTACTGTCTCAACTATCTGGTCAACTCCTTGCAGCAAATGCCAAAGGACTGGGGATTGACATTGTCTCCTATTCGGTTACTTTGGCATTTATTACCGGAATATACCAACTGGTGATAGGGTTCTTGAGACTCGGAATCATTGTCGATCTCATTCCAGTCCCAGTCATTGCTGGATTCACTTCTGGCGCAGCTATTCAGATTATTATTGGACAGATAGCAGGATTGTTTGGAATTCCAAACATCAACACCAACGATGCTGCTTATCTAGTACTTTACAACACCGTGTCGGCCTTTAACAACATCAACTTTGATATTGTCATTGGGCTGTCTACTTTAGCATTGCTAGTAATATTCCGGATAATCACATTTCTGTTAGTGAAGAAGGGGTACAAATCCGCAATTTGGATTGGCCATTCTGCAAATGCCATTACCATAGTCTTATTTACACTGATCAGTTGGGCAGTAAATTCACATCATTCCAAACCAAATTTCAATGTTGTTGGCACAGTTCCAACTGGATTGAATTATATCCATGTTCCCGATCTCTCCCATTTCAGTAGTATCGCTCCAACTGCTGTATCGGTACTACTCGTTAGTGTCCTGGAACACGTCGCTGTTACAAAGTCATTTGGAAGGTTGAATGGATATCGTGCAGATGCCAACCAAGAAATCATTGCACTGGGTGTAACCAATTTGCTTGGTCCATTCTTTGGCGGTTTTGCTGCAACTGGGTCATTCTCTCGTTCATCAATCAAATCAAGGTCAGGGGTGAAAACTCCAGCAGCTGGCCTTGTTACTGCTCTGATTGTACTATTAGCCATCTATATCATCACACCTGCATTTTACTATATTCCTAGTGCTGCCTTGTCTGCAATTATTATTGGCGCGATCACTGATCTTATAAGTCGTCCAGCCTTGCTTGTGGAACTCTGGAATATCGAGTTTTACGACTTCCTCTCTTTTGTCATTGCTTTTGTCATTACTATATTCTTTTCCATAGAAGTAGCAATTTATACGAGTGTGCTATTTGCATTGTTGGTTGTTCTGTACCGAGTTGCTCGCCCAAATGCATATACTTTGGTTAGAGATAGTGCTGGTGGATGGACTGGGTTTGAAACCTTGAAGCAAGATGATGATGAAGTCAAGGCTTCTCCGCCACCACCTGGTATTTTGGTATTCAGAATCGAAGAGGCGCTTACATATCCAAATGCAAACTACATCACAAACTATGTGAATGCTGAAATCCAAAAACACACAAAGTACAACGGCAAAGACACGGTGGAAAGACTGTGGTGCGAATCAGAACCAAGAGTCAAGCTTGATGCTGAAGGTGTATGGGATTCTACTTCGAAAGATTTACCAGTATTGGAAGCTGTCATCTTTGATTTCTCGGCAGTAAACAACATTGATGCTACTGGCTTACAAACTTTGGTAGACATTAGAAAGGATGTGGAGAATTACGCTGGTAAAAGGGTTCCATTCTATTTTGCTCATGTTCGCCCACACTTTGAACATATCCTGGTCTACTTTATCAACCTCCTAAAGCCAAATCATGAAATCACTCCAGTGGTAGCAAATGCTGAAAACCCAGATTTTAATGTAGTAAGGTCTAGCAGAGTCATTGAGCAAGACCGCCTAGAAAAATACGGTAACCAAACCGCGTTTGCCAAACAGTTTATATTCCGAACCATTGATCAAGCGGTGCAGGCAGCAACAATTGAAGAAAATCATACCAGTGTGCAACCTGAAATCTAACTTGTGTATAATAAAATATGAACGTATATTAAGAACTTTGCTTTTGTAATTTGGCTATTTCGTTTCTGAGCCCTTGGACTTCCTTATCGCGGGACATTTTGAGCCCAATCATTTCTACTTCTAGCTGCATCTTTTGCTTTTGCAGATCCTCGTAATCTTTGGTCATCTTTGCTTTTTCTTGAATCAGTTCAAGAATAGATTGCTCCAACTTTTCAATCTGTGGATCTTTATCTTTATGAAGGTAGCTAGCACCTGCATGGGCTATGATTAGCAAAGTGTACCTGTTTCTTTTACTTGTGTCTGCACCTTGTCCAATACGTTCATTCCAACACTGATCCCAGATTTGACAAGGTAATCTCCACTCTTGAACAAATTTGTTCCAAAATCAGTAATAGATTTCATTGGCTTTAGTTTTCTAGGCTCCTCTTTAATGAATATATTGAATTCGAGTTTGTTTAAGCCGTCCAATAACCCAAGTACTGCAGACCGCATATCAGGATTGCGCATAAACGCGGATTCATCATACCTGATATTATACTTTGTTACCAGTCTTTTAAATTGTCCAGAGAGTATAAATAGTTGAGGTGGGTTGCTAATACAGATCGCATCAAACACATCTTTATGAAAATTTGTACTTTGGTCGCATCGCTATCAGACATATTTGAAACGATTTCAATCAGTTCGTCTTTCATTTGCGATATGAATTCCCACAAAGTGCGTTTCTTGAGAAACGAAATCGGTTCAATGAATCCATGGGATAATATTTGTTCCAAGGAAAATGTAAATGATTGCAGCTGAAGCGTGTAATCTTGGTCTGTGGTTATGCGGTCAATCAGGTTGCTTATTGATTGTCTGAAATTCAGATAGAGACTTTCATGGTGATTCATAATTTTTTGGAAAACAAAATTCCCACAGACAGATCTGGCATATCCGACTGCATTCCTGGTAGAGTACGAATGCCCACAGATATGAAATCTACTTTCAAATGAATTATTGGTGGTAGATATTGCATATCCCAACTCGGGAAATAATGCGGGTAGCGGAAACATTCACGGGAAATAAATCCCAATCACTCTCTGGTATGTTCCATCTCTTCTCGGTTCTCGCTGGAAAATATTTCCTGACATGTGAGAATCATCTCCAAAAATCAGTGAAAAAAGTTTCAAATGAAAAATTCAAATCACAATATTGGCTCCAAAATACATGAATCAGCTCAATTCCACCAGTCAAGTAAGCAAGTTGAAAACCAAGATATCCAAGAATTCCTATCTCAATCATCAATTCTGGAAACGAAATTCACCAGTCAGAAAAATAAAACTGCTCCTGCACTACAGATAAGCGCAGTTAATGTTGATAATTTGTACAGTTTGGAAGAAGCTAGCTATCAGATATTGGATTCTATCGGTAGCCGGAGTGAATATAAATGGGATATGGCGGAAAAGAAGGAAGAAAAGAAAGAGAGTAATGAATTGTATGAAAATGCCAAGCGGAGATTAGGAAATATATTAAAGCAAATTAATAGGGATAAATAAATTAAAGGATTAGTTTGTTTGGTAGTTGGTTTAGCCAGTCTTGGTGTTCATTTACCACCGCTTCTGTTCGCTTCTGTTCTTTCTTCCATGTGCTCTCTGTGCCTCTTCGATATCTGGAGCTAGAGTTTGCGTAAGACTTGAATCTAGTGGTTGATTGTAAAGGCGCTGCCTTTTGTTTCAGGACTTGTGTGAGCTGGTTCAATTCATCTTCAATTTGCTGCAAGTAAGTGTTTTGCTTTTCTACTCGTGAATCAATATCAGCAAAAGTTTTCAGACTAGGTTAATTAGTTGGTACTTTTGAGCAGGCGGGATGTGTGTCTGTTCTCTGATTGGGCTGTATACTGGACTGTGGGATCCATGAAGATTAAGATTGATATCAGGGTACTGCATTTCTGGTCTGACTACTGGTGAAGACTGCATGGGAGTATTGATGTTGATGACATTTGGCTGATGTTCAGTCATCTTTATTCCCAATCCTGCTTTGTGACTATACCCATCATCGAAACCAGCAGCGGCTATTACATTTGCAATATCTTGCTTTTGATTGTTTAAATAATCTTTTGCTTTCATTATTCTTTTACCTTCCAGTTTCAAAATACTATTAAGCTGCTCAAACTCTGAAAGCGACGATGAAGATGAAAAATCTAAATGCTTGTCATTAGTCAGATCAAAATCATCAGCAGTAAAAGACAACAGAGGTTTGCCTTTGTAGTAGGAATGCGAATACTCGTCCTTGTACAAAGATAAGTTTGCAGCTTCAAATTTGGGAGTCTTTTTTGCCTTGACTTCATCAATTTCAGCCTTTGCTTGCTCTTGGGCCTTTTCCATTTCTTGTAGTTTTTCTTGAAAAGACACTTCCAAGTCGTGTAATCTCCTATCCCACATTTCCTTTGTTGCATTGTATTTTTCCACTTGCTCTTTTTGTAAATCTAACACGTCTTGATCATAGCGCTTTAATTTATCTTGATACTCTCTTTCTAATTCAGAATATTTCAATGAATACTCGTGCTTCTTTTCTTGGAATTTTCGGTCTTCAAATGCCAGTTGCACTTGTAAATCTTTTTCCTTGTCTTGCTTGATTTGCTTTTGAGCATTTTCTCTAGCTTCCTGCTTAAAGTCAAACACCTCTACAACATTCATTGCCACTTTTCCTTCCTTTCGTGTTTGCAGATTGTATCCGGTAAAGGCACTTGAAACAATATCGCTTTCGCATAGTATGAGATCTCCTTCATCTAATATTAGTTTCATATTACTGTTTGCCAAGAATCCGTCACTTCCATCGTTTGCCAATAGACATCTGTATATCTTCAAATCATTTGATTGATTCACTGCAGATAAAGCTGCTTGCCTTTTCTTTTCCTTGGCAGATTCCAAATTTTTCATTTCATTTGATTCAAATTCATTCAATACCGCTTTAGTCTTTTCTTTTAATCGCTCGACAGTTTGGGAATATTTCAATTTAACCAGAGTAGCAAAATTGGTCTGTAATTCATGAATCAATTTATCAGCTGATGCATATTCAGTTTGAACAGGCTGCAATTTAATGTCACAGTGATCTATTGTAAAAGTAACAGGAGCGTTGATTAATTCATCAATAATGGAATCAAAAAGCAGGTTGTACTTTGATGAAAAACTGTTGAATTTGACCTTGAAGTTGTTTAAGACTTCCGACTGCCTTTTGGCAAAGTCCAAGTCTTGCTCATCTTGGAGATGATCCAACTTTCTACTATATTGGGCAATCAAGTCTGCCTTTTTTTGCTCTAATTTTCTTTGCTGATCTTTTTCGAATGCCAATAGTTCCTGCAGCTTCTTTTCTTCGTATTCCTTCTTCATTTTTTCTTGTTCTAAATCAATCTTTGCTTTGGCATCTTGCCCCATAGTTAATGGATTATCCATCATTGGGAAATCTGACGACTTGACCTCTTTTTTGTGAATTGGAGCCAGTGATGGCTTTAGATCTCCTATTCTATTGCTGCTCTCCGAAGAAGAATCAAATGCTTTGATATCATCTACTTTTGAAGATCCTTTGGAGTGAATACTAGTAACTGCTGCAGGTTTTTGTTCCACCTGGGGTTTAACATCATGCGACATTGATTTGGCACCACTGTGGACAGACGCATTCAAGAAACTTAAAGACCCTTCATCAACAGTCTTTTTCTCTACTGGGCTCTTCAAACTACCGATGGCACTTTGCTTTGATACTGGTTTTTGAGGTAATGGTTCATCAGAGTCAAAATCATCGACATCGTCCAGCACTGGCTTGGTTTCTAGCTTTGGAATACTTGACATTTTCAAAGAAGGTAAGGTTTTTGGTGCGTCCAAGGGCTTCAAGACAGCTTTGACTTTCTGTTCGCCACTGGAATCCGATAGCTCAAACTCGTCGATTGAATCAATTTTCTGCATGATTTTGGGTGGAGATTTCTTTGTTTCTGGCCTGGTTGGCGATCTAGAGCTCGCTGATTCGCTAGACTTTGTGTCAGGAATTCTTGGTGCCATCGGGCTGGATAAACTTGTTGGTTTAACTGATGCAGCAGCCTTTCTTTTTTGCTCTTCGCTTCGCCTTATATCACCCTTTGGATCACCTTCCTTCCGTATGCGGTTGTATAACTGCTTGTAATATTCATCGCACGGGTGATCCCAGCTACTTTCACCCGTTTTAAAGTTGAAATAGTAAATATTTCCATCGTCAGTTTGACTAGATTAACGAAGCGTACCAAGGCTTCCAATCAGGCGGCAGCTTTGCTTTTAGGGATTCTCTCGCTATCCACAACAAGTGTTTTTCAGTCTTTGGGTTCATCCCTAAAAACTGGGCATATTCCTCGATTTCTTAATGTCAGTACATCAATTACCTTCAGTGGTGGGTTCATAGTCTTCATCGTAGCTATTGTTAGTTGGCGGTTACTCTTCCTCTAGTACTTTGCTCATCGTCAACAAACAACGCGACAACAGATTTTGCAAACTCGTGCCAACCAAAAATAATAACCTTATTAAAACCAGTTTTCCTGTGTAACATTGGTTTAGCTTTTTCCAATGACAATCTCGGTGCAGGAATACAAGAACGGCTCCTTGGCAATGACTGAAATCACAATGGAGCAAGGAAGAGTCAAAGCAAAGTTTCTTAATTATGGAATCACCATGAGCTCATTAATGGTCGACGGCGTTGAAGTTTGTCTGGGATTTGACGATCCTTTGGATTATCCAGACTTGAATTCTCCCTACTTTGGACAAATAATTGGTAGGTTATGCAATAGAACCAAGAACGGGCGGTTTTCATTGGGTGGGAAAGAATACCAGCTTCCAATCAATAACGGACCAAACAGTCTTCATGGTGGGTTGAAAGGATTATCAAAAGTTTATTGGAACTACCAAATCATCTCGCAAGAACCACCACAGGTGGAGTTTGAGTATGCCTCCAACGATTTAGGTATCCATCACTAATGACAGACGACGGATATCCCGGAACAGTCACTTTCAAGTGCAGTTGGACACTAGAGAATATGGAACTGCAATTTACTACTGAAGCGCAAGTAGTTGATGCCCAAGAAAGCTGTGCAAACGTTACTGTTCATCCATACTTTAATTTATCTGGATTTGCATCGCCAACAGTTGCTGAACATGTAGTTGATATGGACGTTACAAGTGTGATGAAGATGGATGAAAACCAAATTCCGACTGGAGAATTGTTGACTGAAAGAGATAGACCAGAAATGTTTCTGAAAAACCAAAAAATAGGAGATAAACTGCCATCTGTCAAAGAGTTTAGAGGCTATGACCATTACTACTTTGGTAAAAGCATCAAAGTAACTTGCCCAAGAACAAGAATACAACTACAAGCAACCTTTTCTTACCCGGGGTTCCAATTTTACACTGGAAATTGGTTGGACGAATCCTTGAAGGCTAAAAGAGTTCATAACAAGTACCAGCCATATGCAGGTTTCTGTATTGAACCAAGCTATCCACCAAATTCAATCAATATGCCCCAGTTTCGTGATAAAGTAATCTTGAAAAAGGGTGAAAAGCAAATCAACTCTATCACTTACAAGTTTAGTAAAGACAATCAGTAGGCGAGCGCCCGTATTTTATTGAACAATGTACGTCCAAAAAATAACACAAATAAAACAATCAGTATCAGCCCAGTCCATTTTTTAGGGTACCATTGTAGGAATCTTAGAACTATATCCCTCTTTTTCCGTTTCTTTGGATCATCGTCACCAAGAGGTACATCATAATGCGATTTTGTAGAGCTACTAGGTGTCATTCGTATGCTAGATAGGCCAACCATTGATTTACGTTTTGTTAGGGTGCTTAAAGAAGTAGAGCTTAGAGTTCTTCCGAATCCACCACCAGTAAACTTGGCTTGTGTATGCAAGAGCGATTGCAAATCTGCTGCTGATTTCGCATGTATTGGTTTCGTGACTGCATCGTAATATAAATCTCCATCCAGCATGTATGGACTGTTTATATATGGGCTGTTTGGAATCTGATGTAAATTTCTTCTTAGCGCATCTCTGATATACTTTTGTTCTGCAGTTTTCTGTCCTTTAACCAGTCCTCCATATGCTTGTATTATGGGGCAAACTTCTGGTTTTACTGGGTATGAGGAATCTAATCCGCCATAATCTGAATGAGTAATAATTTACATGTTGGAATATTTTCTATAGGAATGTAATCTATCAATTTTTCAGCACCAACAAACACCAGTTTGTCTCTGGCCTCGGCGGATAATATCGGCCTAATGAAATTCCATATTCCTGCATGTATCCATCCATAATTCAAGACAATCGCTTGCCCAACCAACTGCGGATAGTGGTTTCGGAATATTTCATAAATAAGCGGCACAGATTCATAATCCTTTTTAGTCTATTAATACCATTTGAATCAAACCAAAATCCTCCAGATCCATCACAATCAGAACTTGAAAATTATCGTTCCCGCAAGTCCATCTTCGCAATATTTCCAGAGCGTAAATAACAGTACTCTTCAACCCCTCGATTCCGTTTTCCTTTTTGAAAAACTTTGGAAGAATGTAGCATACAGGTCTGCCTTTGAGATCAAACTTGTGGAATCTGAATATACCGTCAGTCATGTATTGCAAAACGATATTGCCGACTGTCGAATAGTTCATTCCGGCAATGTTGTGATTGATTCTCCAATCGAAATGCTCAATTAACTTGTCCTGCACAGTAGGGATATCCTTGTATTTCTTTATGAACCGCTTGAGGAGGGATTGATCAGTGATTAGCTCGGCAAAATCATCCAGGTGCTCTGAAGTAAGGTCCAGGTATCTCTGGTGCTCCAGTAATGTATCCAGCAAGTACGTCTGCAAGTTTTCAATCTCTGTCGACATTTCAATTTCAGCCAAAAAACAGGTGACAATTTGATCATGCAGATACCCTCCATCGTAACCACTTCCACGATATCTCGCCGCTGTTAGGGTCGATTGGGCGGATCTCGATTCGATCTCATAGCGACAAGTCTAATTCATGGCCTACAACATGACAAATCAGTACCTTGAATAGGAACGCAGCCTCATTTCCCTAAAGCTGAATACAGTTAAACAAGTTAAAGACTTTATTGTTTAGAAACCTTGGATAATCAAGTTTGGAGAGGTGAATACTGTCGCAGATTTTGGTAAGCTGCCCGGAATAGGAACAACGGAAATGTTGTTTGCAATGGCTGCAGATTCAGCAGCAGAGGAAGCACTGCTGTTAGTTGCAGGAGCAGTAGAGTTTCCACTGATGGTGGAGTTGCCAGCACCAATAGTATCTCTCTTGTGGTGGGTAATCTTTCCAATGAATTTACCAAGCCAATCTTCAGCAGAGTTCAACAAAGGTCCAACGACAGGAAGGGTGTTCAAGTTCACACCCAAAACAGCCAATTGAACGTGCTTCAAGATTACACCAATAAATGGTACCAGTTGTGCCAATGCACCACTAGCAATGATTTCATTGAGAATAGGCTTGAAGTATGGAAGCTCTTGGCCATTTCTGTACAGAGAAATATCAACACCAAAGGTATCAGTTGGACTTTCAATCAAGTGGGTAATCAAAGTGATAAAGTTGATAGGGTTAAAGTCAGAGAACGGAATAAGTGCTCTAAAGATACCCATCGTTGGAGGACCTGCCATAGATTGAACATTACCACCTTCAAGGTTGTTGATAATCACGAGGTTGTCTTTGGTTTCAAGAGTCAAGAGAGCTCTGTTTGCTTTCTTGTCATTGATGTTAATAACAAGATGGCCAACATCAAGATGGAATGGCCCATCGTTAAGGAAAGCAAGCTTAACTTCAATTGGCACAACAATGTCATTCCAGTGAGAAGGATCCCACGGCCAAGTTGGTACAACGTTGATTACAAGTGGAGACCAGAGGTAAAGGGAAGGAGCTTCAAACCATGCTTGTGAAAGACTATCAAAGACCTTTCCGTTAGTTCCAGTAAGAGATGTGTATCCTAATTGAGCGTTACCAGAGAAATCGTTCCAAGTAAGAAGTGGTGGGATAGCCAAAACGAACCCTTCGCCAGTACCATCAGGAATAAGTTCAGGTACAAGGATAATGTTGACGATTGGCAATTGAACACCAGTAATTGGCACCTTACAGACTTGGACAGTTGGCTTACCATCTTTTAGGTATGTAACTCCAGCAGTGGCAGAAGCAAGCAAGTTCAATGGAAGTGGAGGAACAGTAAAGTTAACTGCGACATCAACACCATCCATGTTCAATTGAGCTTGGATGTTGTGCAATTCGAATGGTCTCTTTTGATCAAAGTAGTCCACAATACTTGCAACCGGTTTAGTGATAGCAGTCTTGTACGAGAACGCTTCAAAGGTCTCAACATGTACAGCAGAGGAGAACCCAAATCCAAGCTTTTCAATGGTGACAGTGTCAAGAATTGGATCATGTCTGTGGAGCAAAGTATTACCTAGGATAGTCATGACACGCTGAGCAGCATCTCTGTTAATAGGCATCTTTGGCAATACATGAGCAGAGAAAACTCCGTCAGCAAACTTGGTATCCAATACAGCATTCTGAAGGAAATCGGCATCATTGTACTTGACTGAAGTGTAAACATAAGGCATGTCAAGAGCAAAGTCAAATGGCAATCCAGTGATTCCAGCGCTAGCTTTAATGTCAAGAGTAGTTTCATCAAATACATCAATATCAACTCCCTTGATAGAAACTGCAACCTTGGAGAATGGACCGTTTGGATCAGATTTTCCGCTAAGGATATTTTGGACCATGTTGATAGCATATTGAATCAATGCATTAATTTGTCCTTGGAATTTGGAGACTGGAAGAGAGATTGATGTTTGTGAGAAAGTATCGATAATATTGGCAGCAGAGTTATCGGAACCAAATTTGAATCCACCAGCTCCAACAGTGTTGGTTAAAGTTGCATTGTTCAATACACCATTAATCAAAGTGTTAACAGAGGCTTGGACTTGTGGGTCATTACTGAATAACAAGCTGTTTACTAGTGCCAATGAGATAGTGTTGTCTTTTGTTGCAATGTTCAAACCACTTGGGATCTTCAATCCTACTAATCTAAAGGTTAAACAAAACTTACTGATTGCCGTCAATCAAGGCACTAGTTTCGACATATCCAATTTGGGCTTGAGCAGTGAGGTTGACGTTGCTGACTGAACCTGCAATGTCTGCAATGATTTCACCACTTTGAACAGCAGAAAGGTGTGCTTTGGTTGGGGAAACGTTCTTCAAAATGGCAGCTGGGTCGATTGTACCAACGTATTGCATAACCAAGTCCAGGTTCTTTTGGTTCAAAATCCAAGTGGTAGGAATCTTGAGCTTGGTTTGTTTTAGCAAATTGAAGCTGTGGTCTTGATCAAACCCGAAAGCAATACCAGTAGCCAAGAACTTTTCTTGAGTGTTTCCAAAGTTCTTGATAACATCGTTAACGAATGCACCAACAGCAGGAGGAATTTGCGGAGCAGATGGGAAAAAGATTTGAGTAGCCAATTGCAAGCTGTTTACTCCAGGGTTGACAGAGAAGCCGCTTGCAGTGATTTGCATAATTGGCAGTGGGTCAACACCAGCGGCAGCACCCATGAATCCAAGACCTTTAACAGAGATTGGGAAGGAGCTGTTGAATCCAGCAGTGAAGGAAGATGCCAAAATCTTACCCGGCATAGTCTTTGCCTGCAAGTTCTCCAAGGTAGGGTTGAATGACTTGATCAAGGCGATAGGATCAATGTTTGACAAGTTTGGAAGTAATGGCAACACAATATCGGTAATTGATTTGATGGCAATTCCCAACTTAACTTTGGAGAATGTGTCAATCACGTTTGCGGCGGATGAATCCAAACCAAAGTACAAATCTCCTCCGCCTACAGTTCCCGGAATATTTTTAATGTCAGCAATTGCAGCATCAACAAGGTTGGCAACAGCGACTTCGAGGTCATTGCTATCAAATAAGGCAACTAAAGAAGCCAAGTTAAGAGAGTTGGTTGATTGCCCAGACACGCTGAATCCATCGACTGCAAGATTTGCCAATTTCAGTCCATTCAAGAATCCGTCAGCAGAGAAATATGGCATGTTGGCAGAAATTTGGTAAGGAACAGTCAAGTCAGCCTTGATTCCAGTGTTAATAACATTAGATGGGTTGAATTGGACATCCAAAGCTTTTGGCTTAACCAGACCCAGAGCAGTAGTAGCGTTCAAACCAGATCCAGCAACTAATTTCAAAGCATAATCAAGATTGTTTTGGTTCAGCAAAATTGAGGAATTGAACCCTAAAATAGACTGGCTCAAAAACTTGAAAGCACTGTCTTGGCTAAACCCAAAAGTTGCTCCACCCGCAGTAAAGAATTGGTCGGTGTGTCCAAACTTGTTGGTGAGATCGTCGGCAAATCTACCAACAGCGTCAATGACAACTGGATCAGAGTTGAAGATCAAATCAGCTTCCAGGTTCAAGTTGTTGGTAGCCTTGGAAAGAGAAATACCAGAGGACTTGAGAGTAGTGACAGTGAGAGCATCGATACCAGCATTAGCAGAAACATAGTTCAATCCTTTAACAGTTAATGCAAGCGGGTTGGCAAATCCAGCAGCAATTGAAGAAGAAATAGTCTTTCCTGCCTTGGCTGCAACATTGATTGCACCCAGCTTGACGTTAAGTTGACCTAAAATTGCAGTATAGTTGAGACCTGCGGCATAGTTCTTGGCATCATTGACTAGAGAGTCGAAAGTTGGGGAAAGCTTTACACCAACAGCCAATTCAGAGAACGAGTCAACACAATCAGTTGAACTGACACCAAAGCTCAATCTTCCTCCACCAATAGTACCAGGCAGTGGTAAACCATGTAAGAGAGCGTTAGTAAGTGCAGCAATGTTGTTGGCAAGAGTAACAGTGTCATCTACAGCGGTGGTTGTAGCAATGTTTAGCTGTTGAGTAGCATTTGCATTTCCGGCAAGTTTAAAGTTCTGAACTTGAATTTCAAATCCAGGAGCAGCGTTAACATCAGCACCGAACTGTGAATATGGAATGTCAACACTGACGGCAAGCGGAAGAGCAAGACCAGCACCAAGGTTAGCCAAAATATGTTTATCCTGAGTGAATTCGACATCGGCAGAAGGGTTGGATACCATTTTGGTGATATCAAGATTGCTAAGCAAAGGTTTGGCAAGTTTGGTTGCAAGAGCAAGCGTATTAGAGTTCAAGAGAACCTTTGATGGAATTGGGATGACTACTTTGCTCATAAACTTGAAATGATCGGCTTGACTGACACCAAATGCAACTTGGCTTACAACAAAGTTTGCAGCAGTATTTCCAAAGTTGTTGGTAAGGTCATTTCCAAAGTCTCTTACCTTATCCTTGATAGCTTGAGAAGATGGGAATTGGGCATTGGCGATCAATTTGACATTGTTTTGACCTTTTCCAATGTTAAAGCCAGGCAAAGTAATACCAGTAATGACAGTATCATCAAGCCCAGCAGCAGAACCAATGTATCCTAAACCACTGATGGTGATAGGGAAGCTGTTGGAGAATCCAGCATTTGCAGAAGCTTGCATAGTTCTACCAGCTTGAGCAGCAATTCCTAATCCGTTCACAGTTACGCCGAATTTGCTAGCAAGACCTTGGCCTTGAGCCAACACTTGGTCTGGGTTTTGGGCAATGTTGTTCAAAATAGTGTTAAAGTTGAGCATTGACTTTAGTGGAGCAGCAAGTTTATCAAGAGATAACCCAATCGAAACTTGAGAGAATGCATCGATATTGTCAGAGCTGGAAACACCAATGAGGGTGTTGCCTCCGACACCTAAGCCTGGAATGACAATTTCCTTCAAGAAAGCAGACACTACATCAGCAACCTTATTGGCAAGATCATCAACATCATTGACGGCAGCAGTGAAGCCAAGGTCAAAGGTAGGGTTGGTACCCTTGAAAGCAAATCCAGTTGTAACAGTTGCAGCAGTAACAGCATCGAGCCCAGCAGTCAAAGCAGTATATCCGATATTGATATCAGTTTGGAATGGTAAAGTGAGGGACAAGTTGATGGTACCCTTTAGTTGGGAACCAGGTAAAATGGTAGTGTCGACACTGTTAATAGCGACAACAATTCCAAATGGACCATTGATGCTGATAAATGCGCCAGAATCTCTCTTTTGTAATGGATTTACAGTTGCTCCAATATTTTGCAATTGAGTATTGACCCACTGACTAGCAGGAGCAACAAATGATTGCACAAGTGGATTTACAACAACTGAGACTTCAGATAGCAAATCGTTGATGGAATTTGGGGTACCAAAGTAAATTCCGCTAACTTGCACTTTGGTGTTGAGCTGTCCATTCAAAAAGTCGGTGACAGTTGTAGAAACAGTTTGAGGCAAACCATCAGCTTTGTTTACTTTGAATACAATAGCTGGCTGAGCAGTTCCTGAAATTAAATCCAAATTACCTGAAGTTCTGTCCAATTCAATGTTGGAAACTTGGGTAGTAGCCAACAAAACACCGTTAAGACTTGCATCAACTGCAACGTATGGAAGCTTGGCAGAGAGTGGCAATGGGTTAGTGTAGGATGCAGCTGCTCCAGCATTCAAAACGCGGTTTGGAGCAGTGGATGACTGGATAGACTTGATGGATGGATTGAATTCGCCAAGCAATTTGTTCAAATCAGTAGTGTCTGGCAACAAAGCAGAGATATCAATTGGACCTTTTCCTTGGGAGCTAGCAATGTAGTTGTACACTTCATAACCCAGGTTGATGAGCTTTCCACTGGCAACATTGACGGTAACCCCAGCAAATTGATCAATGACAGCAGGGCCGCTGGTAACACCAGGAGGTAACAAAGTGAAGCCAGTGACACCAGCCATCAGTTGAGAAGTAGTATCTTTTGCGAGAACAGCATTAACCAACGTGGCAACATTCTTTGCTTGACCATTAGCTCCAGTGGCAACAGTCAAACCGATCTTGGAAGTGAGCGAACTGTTTCCACCTTTAATATCCAACGGAGAGACGCTGACTCCAGAAAGAGTTTGAGCTCCCAATAAAGCATTCAATTGTGTAGTACCAAGAGAAATTTCAATGATTTTGAAAGGATTGTTTACGTTCATGCTAGTAGATAAACCAACATCGCTTGCACTGGTGACCGCTACATCAGCTCCAGTTGCTTTGATGAGATTTGCTGGCAACATGTTTACAACAGATTGGATCATATCAGAAGTAGAAGAATTTGATGGTAGCAAAATGTTCAAGATAGTATCAGTTCGAACATCAACAACAACCTTTGAGAAAGTGACAAAGTTTTGGGTTGGGGATGCACCAAAGCTTAATCCTGTAACACCAGCAAAGGATGGGGATTTAGTTCTGTCATCTGCAACCAATGCGTTGACAAACTTTTGCACTTTGGATCCAATTGCAGGGTCTCTTCCAATTACAGCCTGACCGTTGATATCAGTTCCGCTGGATTGTGGATAAAACTTCAAACCAGCTGGAAGTTGCAAAGTCATCAAACTGGTGTCTTCAACAGTAGTGGCAAGGTTAAAGTAGCCAATATCAATAATCAATTGTGGGAACCCAGCAGGGTAAGCAACTTGAACGTTACCTTTGGCACCGAAACCAGGCTTATCAGTCAATTGGCCCAGGTTTACGTTTCCAACGGTAACCAGGTTTGAAAGAGCAGACATAATCTTTCCAGTGCTGTTGCTGGCGACCAAATTAATCAGTGCCTCCTTGTTAATTCCAGGGATTTGCAAATGAAGGATACGTTGACCGAAAATAGCATCACACCATTTGAATCTTGGTTGACCAGGGGTAAAGAACCCTAAATCTTTGATACCAACAGTACCAACACTTGGGTTTGCAGCGAGAATTGGGTTGATAGCAGCAGCAAGACCAGTAGCAGCTTCGTCAGTGTTAACAGGAGTAACAGTAGCATTGGTGCTGATTCTCATACCATCAGATTCACGGGTGATACTAATAGCAGACAAGTCAGATTGGATAGCTTTGACATCATTACCATAGATACTGACAGTAGATGAGTATGGGAAGTCAACTTCTTGTGGTGGTTTAATGTAGGACAAAGCACCCAATTTGATACCAAAGATACCTTCCAATTTATCAGACAATACTTGGAACGAAATTTTAGAGTCTTTGAGAATGTCCTTTGCTTCTTGAACCACTGCAGGAGTAAGAAGGGATGTTGGGTCAGAAACAGCACTTTTAATGGCAGCAACAATGGATTGCGGTAGGAATCCAACAATGTCGTTAAGCGATCCAGTAACTTGCAAATCAGAGGTCATGTTTTCAACAAATCCTGCACCACTGATCTGGATTGGACCAACCAAGGCAAAGTTAAAGTTGAATGAGCTGGCAAATGAAGCAAAAGCAGATTCAAGGGCAGCTTGAGTGGCGGTTGGGTCGAGATTTGGATCCAAGAAAGTGAAGTCGAGGGCAAAGTTGAGGTAGTTGAAGTTATCCTTTAACCCAATTCTGCGCAAAGACATTTTCATAATTTTGGTTCCCTGAACAGCCAAATAGTAATCAATTTGATCAATCAATTCCAATGCGAATGGTGAGTAGTTGACGGAAGCAATTGCAAATCCAATAGAGAATGTAGAATCTGTAATGTTTGCAGAGAATTTGTCCCAGACAAATTCAAGTCCGCCCAGTGAAGCAGGCAATTGAGTGATTTTATCCATGTCGTTATCAAAGTAAGCTTTCAATGAAGCATAGTTGTCGAATGGTTGAGCAACAAAATTGACATATTTGGTGTTTTGTCCAACATACTGAGCGGTTGCAAGTAGACCAGCCGCGGTACCAGCGACATCACCAATGTCTACGTTTCTATGCAGTGGCAAGTGCCAGTAGGCTGGCATTCCAAAAGTCAAGATTGTTGGAGCAAATTGGAAGCTAAGAGCCAAATCGTTAATGCCTCCATTAGAGAACTTTGAGATTACAGCCTTAGTATTTTGTTGATTTTCTTGGTCAAATCTAAAAGCCCCGGTGATGTTGAAGATAACCTCCTTGTTCAACCAGAAGCCAACTTCAGGGACGTCAATCTGACCCAATACTTTTCCTTCATTGACAATATTGACAGTGAATCCTCTGAATCCAGCATAGACAGGGAAAGGAGCCAAAGCATCGACTCTAAAATCACCTACAATTAAAAAAAAGTACCAGCAAATTCAATGGTGGTGTTGTCCATTTTACCAATGGCAACTTTGTGGATATTCACAGCATTTCCATCAGTACCGATCAGGTCGATTCTATATTGTAAGTATTGTGGGATTAGTGAAAAGTATGCTACAGGAACCATGATTAGTGCAATGGTATTGAACACAACAAGCACATGTAAGAGAATGAATTCCCATTGCTTCATACGGCCATTGAAATATTTAGGGTTTCTTGCTCTCTGTTCGGGAGTAAGACCTTCAGTTTTATAATCATATACAGGCTGACTTAATAACAATGTACCTTGTACCAGCTTTGTACGGTTTTAAAGAGTCCTTGAGGACGAGATTGATACTGCGAATCTGCAGCTTTTGCCAAAGTATCTTTGGACATTCTATCGGAAGGCTTGTGCGATGGATTTTCTTCCTTTTATTCTGCCACTTTCCCCATTCGCTTGTGACACGGGGCCCAAATTGGAAACTCAAGGCCCCTTAAAATTCGAATTCCAGTTTTGAGTGGTACAAACACATGCCATTTGGAATCAAAGGTCAATGTGTAGGAAATAATTTTACCGAAAAGGCTAATTGCATCTCTCATACTAGCATATCAATTTTTTTCATCAGTTGGATACGCAGCTGTGTTGTAGTGAGCTAATTTTTCTTGGGCTTTCTCCCGTTCCTTTTCTTTATCTTGTGACCATTTTGGAAACACAGAGACCCGCTCACAACAACAGTTCCTAAATCCTCATACAGCAGATAAAACGGTCGCAGAATTCATACTCGAATGAAAATCAATGCTTGCGAACAAGCTGACCAATTTTACAGAGTTTAATTGAGTGTAATCGCTCTGATATCCGTGTAGCGTCTGAACACTGCCCATCACCAAGATGCGAAAAATAACTCCGAGATTTGGCGTGGGACTTTTTGAGGAGACGACCATTCTGACAAAAAATCAGAGAGCAATATGCAAAGGTTTCTGTAGTGTAACGCAGAGGAATCTCAAGAATCTTTGAGGTGGTAACCTTGCTCAAGGTAGAAATAGAAATAGACTCAATACAGACAGTCGCTGTTTATAAAACCTTAAGAATCAATCTTCAAGAGTTAAACATCAACAGTTGTAATAGAGGTAAGAAAGTAGCCACATACCAGCCTCAAATGACAAAGTGTGATTCACAAGAAAAAATTTCTTTTGTTGAATGAGAATTAAACAGGCAAAAGGCCTCCCAGCAGTAGAGTCAGAGCAGCCAAAGGAAATTCCATCCAACATCCCAGATTTCCCTATTTATTTCTACGAGCCGGCGCAAATATACACCACTGACCCCACAGTCTTGCCAATAAAGGGAATGCAGTATATCCCTAATTATGTTACTCCAGAGGAAGCCAAGTACATTTGGGATACAGTCTACGACAGAGAATTTTCCACTTTGATTCATCGGAGGCAGCAGTTTTACGGCCAGCGATATTATCACACTACTTGTGATTTAAAAGACTTGCAGCCAACGGAAGAAGAGGAATTCAAGTGCTATGATCTAGAGCTCTTTCAAGGAATAATTACTCGATTGGAGAATGATGGATTTTTTGAAAAGGGTGAGGTTACACAGATACTGGTGAATGAGTATGCTGGAGCAATGGGAATATCAAATCATTTCGACGATTCAAACGCATTTGGCGATACTATTGTTACTATATCTGTTGGGAAGCCAGTTTGGTTGACATTGACGAGCAATGAAGACCAAACCAAAGTCTTTTTGGAAGAAAACAGTTTGTTTTGCATGAAGGAAGATGCAAGGTACAAATATAGACATGGTATTCCTAAAGCGCAATGGGTTAGAACCCCAGATGGGCAGTGTATCAAACGAGGAATGGATTATATTCGCATTTCGTTGACAATCAGAAAACTATTGGATACTAGAAAGAAAGTAGAGGAAGATATTACTCATTGGGACGAATGCTTGGTACGTAATTCGATATTCTTGTCCAAAGATGAAGCAAAACGAAACGAAATTCTTAATAAACAATAATTATGTATTATGAATGTTTTTGAATTAGACTGTTTAGAACTTGCCTGTCGTCGCTATTAGATAGTGATTCTAAGTCAGCAATAAATTACCTTGCAATTTCTTCAACTTTTCTTTTTGGCAGGCATTTAGAGCAAAATTAGACATTTCACATAGAGCTGTTGTTAGAATGAATTTACCAGACACGCAAAGGTACCATAATTCAGCTGATTCATCGTGTATTTGATTGCGCTTGCAAATATACTCAACAATTTCATCTATAGGTACAGATGTGCCTGAAAGTTTTTGCGATGATCTGCTGACAAACAAGTATGTCAAAACTATCATTGACATGAAAGGTAAATCATTTGCTTGCTTGACTAGTTCCTCCAATCTATTCTGTAATTTGGCCAAAGGATCTACTGAGAGCAATGTTAAGTTTGACGATACAACAAAGTTCATCAATATTCCGATAGCGTTTCTCGTGTTACATTTTCCATCTACAAAGTTATCAATCAGCGGTATATATCCATCTAATGAGTTGAATTCCTCTAGTATTAAAGGATCCGCAGTAATTATATTGAGAATGCCATCTAGCACATCCAACGGATCTTCATTTAAAGACTCTAGTTTGTTTTCCAACAGAAACACTACAAGGGGAACTAATCTGGTTACTTCTTCGGTAGAAACTGAACTCTCTTCTGCAGTAAAGTAAGAGTACGTTTTTATAGAATACATCGTAGCCATATTATCCAACACTTTAATATCTTGAGAATCCTGATACATGTCCTAATATTAGTTTAAAATACCCATCTATCACTTAAAAAGGCAGCGATTGAAATAAAAGTTTCAAACAGTGCTTTTTGGATTGATTTCAAAAGTGATTCTTCAAGTTTGCATTCATCGGACACCAAGAATGTGATTATATTTTCAAGGAATGAATAAAAGAGTGGCAAAGTTTCTAATTCATCTTTTTGGAGATCCTCTGTGGTAGAGTCGAGGATTACTCTGGCTTCAGCTCCAATCAAATGCGTACACATTAATAGTAGTTGTGTGTCAGAAAGGGATTTCTTTTCTCCGACTCCCATATCCTGCATAGAAATATCCAGCTCTGTGAAGGTATTTGGATGGATGAAATCTTTGAAATGGGTAGATATGATGGAAATTAACACGAGTACTTGTTCTGTAATTTCTTTTGGCAACTTGCTGGCCAAGATAGATTTGATTGAAGATTTTAATATCGGTAATCCTTTGTTAACAATGCCTAAATTCAAGTTTGGATTCGCAAATAGAGCAATTAGAATTGGGATTGAACGGAATTTAAATTTCGAATCAGAATACAGCAGCAGCGATAACGGGGAGACAAACAAACCAGGCTCCATAACAAGTATAGCCGATTGGGCAAAATGCAAGAATAACTCTGATATTACAGTTGCTTGAGATCCAACATTTTCCAATACTTCTGAGTCGTAAAATTCAATCGCTACGCTTTCCTGTAAAAGATCAATTAGCGATCGCATTATTAATATTTTGATTTCCAAATCGAGAGAGGATCTTAATAACTTTGAAGCTGGTTTGATTCTCTTCAACAACTTGCTCTTCTTGCTGAATTCCTCAGTGCAAAAGCATGTCCATATTCTAACCGCAATTGTTTGCATTAATCCGTCTGTGATTGGTGAAATCATCATCCGATGTATGAATTTCCAAGGAATATGACTGAATGCTCTCTTAACATTGCTAGCATCCGTTGGATCCAACACTCGTGGAAGTATTGTAAGAGCTACTAGAATGTCTTCGTCCGTTTCTGCGTTATCCAGCGCATTGAAGCAAGAGTCCAGTTGGTTTGCTGTCATGTTAATTTAACTTTGCAAAAAAATTTCTGATCTGAAAATTACTCTACTGTTGGGAAGAGAATTACTGGTAACGATTATAGAGTCAGTGAAATAAATTATATTAGCAAATCAGCTGGTTGGTCGCAGTCAAGAATGACATGCCGGACATGCAGTCGTCGTCTGGC
>JADGKB010000175.1:0-21122 GCA_027604185.1 Boothiomyces macroporosus | reverse complement strand
GCAAATTTTTGTTGTACATTGTTAAATTTGTTCAACTTTGAAACCCCCCAATGTTAATAAATATTTTATAGTCATTTACAGTCTGTATGGGAGCTCAATCAGTCAAAAACACACCGCAAATTGAAGAAAATACTTGTTTGAATGCGAATGAAACTGCCTATATATTTGGTCGCATATCCGACATGAGAATTCCTGGTATTCTTTGGGATAATGTACCACCTGATCCAGCACTAATAAATTATCCTTCGCCTCCTGCGTATACACCCAAATATTCGACTCTGTACTGCTTAGCGGCCTAATTGAAATTGTTGAAATTGCCAAATACTCGCTTTTACTTTTTCAATCATGGATGACGAGGATTTCAAAACTCCAGAAGAAGGCGACATTGTAAAATCACCAAAAGAGCGAGTTTCATTCAGGAGGAACAAGGGGCAGCCGACAACCATGTCAGTTGAAAGCTTCACTCACGACCCCATTAAATTTAACTCGACGATAACCACTGAAAAAGAAAAGGAAAAGGAATCCAGCTCGATATTCAAGAGTATTATGACTCTGAAACCGCCCTCAGATATTACTAATTTTGTTGTGCGGTCTTTTGGAGGTACTGGGGAAAAGGAAAAGCTTGTTGAACAGGTCAAAGTTGAAGAGAGAATATTGACCCCGGAAGAAGAGGAGGATGAATTTATTCTGTCAAGATTAAAGTATCATGCAAAATCGACGGGAGAGCTGTCTTTAAAAAAAGCAGGAACTTGGTTCACAGAATTATCTAACGGATTCCAATCTGCAAAGAATTCGTTTATGGGTAAATCCGATGATGCGGACAAAGACCCAATGGATTGGGAGTTCTGGGGTAAAGTAATCAACGATTATGATAATATCATTGCTTCAAATCCCAGGCAGTTTAGACAGCATTTGAGGAAAGGGTAAATGGCGTTTAAAACAGGTTGCCTGAGCCTATTAGAGGAATGATGTGGCAATTAATGTCAAACAGCAAGAGCGAGAGTCTGGAAGAAGAATATATGGGGTTGCTAGAACGGCAAACCAGATTGGAAAAAATTATAAGGAGAGATTTGGCAAGAACTTTTCCTGGACACGAGTTCTTTAAGGATCCAGAAGGACCTGGACAGACTAGCTTGTTTAATGTCCTCAAAGGTTTCTTTTTTTAACTTTAGCGTACGCTCTATTCGACCCAGAGATTGGTTATTGTCAAGGTTTACCGTTCGTGGTGGGTCCGCTGCTTCTGAATGTACTTTATATTAACTCCAGATGCCAGAAGAGCAAGCCTTTTGTGTATTGGTTAGGCTAATGAATGATTTCGACTTTAGGGATCTGTATGGTCCCAAAATGATTGGTTTACAAGTCAGAAACTATCAATTTGACAAGCTGATTGCAGAGCAATTTCCAACAGTTTTCAAGCATTTGGAGAAGCAAGATATTAAATCTACCATGTATGCTTCTCAGTGGTTTATGACTGTATTTGCTTACCGATTCCCTCTAGAAATTGTATTTAGAATCTTTGACATCATCTTTGCTGAGGGATCGGAGGCAGTACTACGGTTCGCGCTTGCTTTGATAAAACATAACCAAGACACCATTGTGACATTAGAGTTTGAAAAATTGCTGGAATATTTAAAAGAAGGTTTGGGTATCCCTTATGATAGAATTATTTGAACAATATATTGAAGATGTTAACAGGCTGATAGTAGACGCATCGCAAATCAAAATTTCAAAGCGTAAACTTGACTTGTGGGAAACAGAGTTTATTGAAATACTCCGACAATCGTCTCCAGAAGTTATAGAATTGGAAAAAATGAAGAGTGAAAATAGGAAATTGATGAAATCTTACAAACTGCTGGAACAGAACTATGAGCTTTTAAATAGAGAGCATATCGACTTGGTCAATAATTTTATTGAAGAAAAAGACAAATGTGAAGTAACTACTGGTTAATTTAGCGCCAATTCGACAGAAATGAAGAGTTACAGGAACAAGTCAATGGATTTAAAAAGATACTTACTGGTGATCGTAAGCATGCTGAACATCAAGTTCAATCAGAAATGGACGAGCTAGCACAAAAAAATATCGAATTGATCAGAAAAAACGCGGATTTGCAGGACCATGTTCACGACTTGGAGCAACAATTATTGGACGCGCGAATGGCCTTGGCAAACGTTGAAAATGAAAAGGAAGCTTTGAGGATGGAAGTAGTTAAGCTGAAGGCACAAATGAAATAATATATTGTTTTATATTCAGTTCTTTATTCAAAAATCTATTGCACCGGCTACTCGTCAAACATCTTCAGCTGGGATAGCTGGCACGGTTTGTTGGATAACTTTCGAAGGCTTTCTTGCGATACCTCTAACGCTTTCTCTTTCATGATTTTTGTCACTGTCAGAGCCAGATCCTTTGGTCAGCACGACGTTGGTCAAATTTCGAGAAACTTGTTGATACGCAAGAATATCAATGCTGTACGCAAGGTAAATTGGAGTAGAGTCAAAGTTTGGATCCAAAGCAGTTACAATTGAAATAACCATGTAACCTAACCCAGCGAAAAACGGAAAATAGAACACCCACTTGTGCTTGTCAGTATTGTGACGCACCAACCATACAGTTACACAAACATCCAAGCAGAAAAAGGTTAGTCCGTAGGCGAATCCACCAATTGCGAAAAGTAAAAGACTTGTTTGGGGATTCAATGGAAACCCAACCAAAAGCAAGATGGCATAAATATCCACTATTGGATATACCAAAGGTACAATCATGACCACGTACAAATACTTTTTGTAGCCATTGGACGGCAAAATTGCAACCAGTCTGGAAATCATCGCCAGAGTGAACGGAATTGAGGAAACTCCGTCCATGATATTCATCAGAACCCCTACCGCTATGTAGGATGTAGAGTTGGGATCCATTGGAACCATAGCCAATATTTCAAAAAAGAAAATGTAGATTAAGGCTGTGATTGCTGTTAAAAAGATGAGCACTGGTATGTATTTTCTGGCCAAGAGTGGTTGTAAGCCAATATCGTACAAGGTCATTCCCAATACAATTCCTGAAAAAAAGTTGCATACGTCCATAATTTTAGTAAAGTTAAAAAGAGATAATTATCATGACGTTTCCATGATGACGTATATTTTAGATTGTTCTTGACAGAATTCACAAATTAAAGATCCTATATGTTTGTGAGCTGATAAGCGATATATCGTGTTGGATTTGTCTGCTTGTCTGTTTGCCTGGTGACGCGATCTGGCAAGGATCTTGTGAAAATTTATGCAAATCATCTCTCCCCAGATATTATAAAGAAATCGCTAAATGTGTGTGGATAAAAAGCTAAATTGCCGTGTTGCTAGTCGAATTGAATTCATTTGCCCGAGGTTTATTTCGGGGATATAAAGGTTTGGGTATGGAGTTACATTTGCTTATTGCTGGATCGTTACCCAATATGGAATCAACTTAACCAAGGGATAAGCTTTAAAGAGAGTTTCATGTTTCAACTTGCTGAAGAATTTAAATTTCCTTAAAGATGGCTTTAAATTTCACACGCGTTTTTATTCATTGCGCATCATTTTGCATTACAGATTTCCCAATAGGAATGTTTCTCTTTGAATTCATTTTTCCAACTACTGGAGATTTGATTGAAGAAGAACTAGAATCAGTATTTTTTGTAGAAGTAGATCCTGAATCATTCTTTTTTTGAGAGCCTTTGTCAGAGCCTTTCTTTGGAGCAACCACAGCTCTTGTCAAACTTCTTGAGACTTGCTGATAAGCCAAGATATCAATGCAGTACGCCAAATACACCGGAGAAGAATCAATATTTGTGTTGAAGGCCGCCGCAATCGTAGTTGCCATGTATAATAAACCTGCAAAGAATGGAAAATAGTATATCAACTTGTGATCACTCGAGTTGTACTTTAGCAGCCATAACGTAACAGCAATATCGATCACAAAGAATGTGAAGCCAAACGCAAACCCACCAACAGCGAAAAGCTTGGCACTAGTGACTGGGTTTAATGGATACCCAAGTAAAAGCAAAATGGCATAGATATCCACAACTGGATACACAAGAGGGACTATCATAACCATATACAAGTAGTTTTTCCTTGTGCCGATTGGTAAGATGGCTATCAATCTGGAAATCATGGCATATGTGTATGGAATGGACGTGACAGCATCCGCAATGCTCATAAGCACACCTACTGCAGCATATTCCGGACTAGAGGGGTCCAAAGGCACTCTTGCTTGGATTTCAAACCCCAAAATGTAGATAAATGCTGTTACGGCTGTGAGAAACATCAACACTGGAATTTTCTTGCCTGCAATCACTGGTTGAAGGCCAATATCACTAACTGTCATCCCCAAAGCAACGCCAGACAAAAAATTGCATACATCCATTTTCTAGTACTGTTAATTCTGTGCGCTCTATTCCTTTATATAGATTAACATGGGTGACGTACACCTATCACGAAATCCACAAGGACCAAATTAATTGCAGTTGAATTACTGTCACTTTTGATATCAAGTGTGTAGATTAACTACGTTTGATATGATTAGATTAAATTGCCTGACTAAACTGGTCAAATTCCAAGATTGGAATGATTTCGCAAACTAAAATTCAGATAATCTCAATTAGAAATTTAAAGCCTGTAGGAGTAATCCAAATGTAAATAGCTTGTGTTGGGAATGTGAATTATTCCAACGGAGTTTCGCCCGCCAAACGCGTTTTTCACTCAAGTGGTAGTTGAAACCCGCCAACATTGTGAAAACACTTTGATACTTTCATTTAAAATGATTTCAAACTTTCTATCAGGCTCATTGGGTAATCTATTTTATTATTCTTTCTGACTGTTCGATGTTATATTTCCAAAGGAAATTTTCAGCTTTTTGCGATTTCTTGAGAGAAATGAAGACTTCATTGAGCTACTCCTTTTTTTCATTGGCGCACCATTCACCAGGTTTCGTAAAACTTGCTGGTAAGCAAGGATATCCAGTGAATACGCAAGATAGATTGGCGCAGAGTCGATTGATGGATTTGCAGCTGTCCCAATTGCCACTCCCATATAAAGTAATCCAGCAACAAATGGAAAGTAATAGATAGTGCGAATGCTGCCATTTTTGTGTTTCACCAACCACATTGTCAATGCCAAATCAATCGTAAAGAATGTCAATCCACAAGCGAAATTTCCTATTGCAAACATTACAATACTGGTTTTGGGACTGAGTGGAAAGCCAATCAACAAGAACGCCGCATATATATCAACAGCAGGATAAGTCAAGGGGATAATCATAATAAAATACAAGTACTTTTTGAATGGACCCACTGGAAGAATAGCAACTAGTCGCGATATCATTGCAAAACTGAATAGGATAGTCGAAATAGCATCACAAAAATTCATTAGCACTCCAACTAAGATTGGCAGAATAGATGAGGAACCCATGTTTGCGTGTATTAATAATTCTGCACCCAAGACATAAATTAACGCAGTGATTGCAGTTATGAACATTAGCACGGGTATCCTCTTTCCCTTGACAACTTGAGATAGTCCTATATCATTTAGAGTCATCCCCAAAGCTATTCCAGAAAGTACATTGCAAAAGTCCATTTCGTAAATCAAGATAGGAACTTACAATGACGTCAGCCAGATAGTTAAACAATTGTTCATTGCCAATCTGACAGTAAATTAGATAAAAACAGCGCTAATGTGAATATTTGGAAATTTGAAGACAGTTGCCATTTATTGATTCCATAACTGAGCTGGATTGAATCCGCACTTTATTTCCGGTACCGCTGTCCGTATCAATAATGTCAGTATGAATAATATGGATTCAATTTCTGCCTCGGTATATAGTAAACTCGATAAAGTGACTAGTAAGTTGGTAAGGTTGAAAAATAATACACGCTGAAGTAATTACAAACATTTCTGTGAAATTCATGTTCAAATAACATAGAAGTGATCATCTTTCGAATGGTTTAGATTGCCTGCACATATGCTCTTTCAATCCCGAAACTTTCTATATTACCAACCGTGTATTGCCTCTGTAATGAACATATCGACTTGGACCGCAAAGATTTCTGAAATCCCTATTTATTATTAATCAGTAACAACAGTGATTCTACTAGAAGAAAATTTTGACAGTTAGTAGTGATTGCTGTAAATGCTAATCAGTGATTCAGTGCCCAAAATTTTGTTTACGATTTTCTCTGGATCTTGAGATGTGCCTGAAACGGCAACTCTAACTTGCCTCGTTAGTGATTTTTGCTTTAGTTTCTCTGCTAGACATATGAATCCCGTCCTTGAAATTCCTTCAGCAGAAATGTCAATCAACTCCAAAGTAGCGCAATTGAAGAATTCTGCAATTGTTCCAAACTCTGCGCTTTGCCATTTTATTCCATAGAGAATATAAATTTCTTTAATATTAGAGTTTGCAATATTCTTTGCCAATTCTTTTAATAGGTCTTCAGTTACTCTTTCACATGCAGGGGATATGGTAAGTACTTTAATGGTTGAGTCCTTGTTTATGTGCTTTATCAACATTGATGCGTGATGGATTCCATCTATATAAAACTTGTTGAACGGCAGTATATTGACATATGGGGAAAAAACCTGGCAGTACTCTTCTGGAGACACTATTGGTGGAGATCCCATTAATCCGAAATTCTCTCCCTTGATATTAATTTTCTTGATTGTGGGATGTCGAGAGATTGCCATTAACAACGCAGATAATCTAGAAACAGCTTTCGGTAAAACGAACCTCAACTTCCTCAACTTGCTGTACTTGATATTTTTAGCCAGGAGATTGTAGAACTCTTCATTATCCAGATCAATTTTAAGCTTTTTATAATCTAAATACTTTAGATTACGAGCAATTTGTAGGCCAGTTTGCACGTTATTTATACGGTTAATCAGTGCTATTGATACCAAGTTAGACTTGGGAACTGCATCGAAAACTGCTTTAACAGCTATAAATGAGAGATCATTTGTATATCTTGTCGTAAGGTCTAACTCTTTGATCTTTGATTTGGGAATTGATTCGGCCAACTTGATGACCCCTACATCTGTAAACCTGTTATAGTAATCATCCCACATCCGTTTATCAGATACCGCATAACCAAGAGACAATTTATCAATTTTCCACTTTTCTAGGAATCCCGCAATTTGAGTCAAATCTGCATCGACAAGTTTGCAATCAGCCAGTGTGAGCGACTTGAGTTTTGTAAACTCTATAATAGGGAATAATACACAAACTCCTGTTCCAAGCCCTATTTTCAATTCAGTAACATTAGTCATTGGTAACAATTTTGCTAGTGGGGAATATTCAATATCTTCACGAGCAAGTTCTAAAATCTTGAGGTTCTTCCAAACAGTAAGGTTTTCAAATATCCGTTTAGCGATCGAGATATTTACGCATCTGAATCGTGACATGGATTCATAAATCCAATCTGGGTAGTTAATTACAATTTTCCTAATATTTTTGCAACTTGACATTAATTCAAATCCAGTTTTTTCTATTTCCAAATTGCCCTGTGAATATCCCTTTGGATCTTCAATTGGCCAAACAGCAACAGTAATAGAGTCAGTTGGAGGCAAATTTGTAAACATTTCTTTCTGTAGCGGCATTGCCAACACAACTTCTTTGAACTTGAATCCTCGCACATTAATTCCTTTTAATTGGCGATAAAAGCGAGAGTAGTGCGAGGCGATTGGCCATCCAACTCCAAGCTTTCCTAGTTGTCGAAGAGAGGTGTAGAACTGATATAAAAATTTGCAAGTAAACGATAGTCGTCTAATATCTTTTAGTTTTAGGTATTGTGCAATGATGTGGTGGATATCCAGTGGGAGAGTTGTCAGATCCATTAGGAATTTTATGAGAAGACATTTGCAACATTTTCGCAAATTTCAACAAATTAATATATCAAGATTGAACTTCCCGAGTATGTGCTGCGATAGCAATAGTTGCCTTGGTCCTTTGCACTATATTAATCATGTGGAATTTTGTTATTGACCAAGCAATACTACTTGAAGCAACCACTATTAAATCTGAATGATATTTGATTTTACACTTCTGTTTGATTAGAACTTGCCGTTAGCTTATCCAGTATCAAAGTAAAACTACGCCTAAGATTCTCAAGTAATAAACTACAACTTACTGTAAAGCCTTGCTGAAATGATTATCTAATTTAATGGAGTATTTTATTGGATTACAAGCCCAATTTGAGATTTTTGGGCTGCAAAAATACCATCAAGCTTGATTCCACGATGTCCCGTTCCTTTCAGATTGATAAATATCCACTCAGATAAGTTTAAGGAATTCAATTCCTCTGCCAACCGAATAATCCCATCTTGCGTTACCCCTTGCGCATCAATTTCCATGCTGTTTATCTTTGTGCCCTTATAGAATTGGGCAATCTTTGTAATTGCCTTGTCACTCCATGCAATTCCTTTTTTGATTTTAATAGAGTAAACATTAGAATTCCTGAGATATTCTGCAATCATGTCCAAGTCGTTCAAGTCTATTTCTGCAGTTGTAGGAATTATATCTACCTCCCTCACATTCGATTTTTTGGTAAAATGCTGTAAAAGCATCCTAGTTCGTCGAATACCATTGATTTCAAATGTAGGGATATAAAAAGAGTTGATGTATGGTAAAACTGCATTGGTGAATTCTAAATCATCCTCATTAGTGGTATTCAACAGTGTTTCACTTGCTTTAAAGTACACTGAATGAATTTTTGAATTGTTTGAGATTCCGTTTAAAATTTGAGGCAGTTGAGTTAGCACTTTCGAGATTTTTAGTTCAATTGAATTTGCATTACTGTTTTTTAGATTCTTCACCAACAATGAATACAGTAATTCATCTTCATGTTCAAAGTATAAATTAGTTCCAGCAAAAAACTGTAGATATTCTGCAATCAGTCGATCCTTTTCCAGAGTGTGAGGGTACACCATGAAATTGAATCCTCTTAGTTTCGATACCTTTGTTTTTTCAAATATTGTCTTTGCTAATTCAAAGGTTACTCTATTACATCCAGCATAGGATGAAAGATCCAAGAATTGAAGATTAGATTTAGTGATTGCATTTGCAATTGCAGATATTCCTTCTTCAGTAATTCCATGGTTATAACTAAGCGACAGCTTTTCAATCTTCCATTTTTCAAGATACCCTCCTATTTGCAACAAGTCCTGATCAGTTAACTTGCAATGCTCCAATCCCAGTCTTTTGATGTTTGTTCTTTCAATAATTGGAAACAGTTCTTGAACTCTTCTTCCATAGGAAATATTCAACTCCACAACTGAAGATTGGGGTAGTGTCTCGGCCAACATGTTGAAATCCACATTCTCGTTCCCAAATTCTAATACGAAAAGTTTCTTCCAAACAGATAGGTTTTTAATAATACCAGGAATTGTATCAACTGCGATATCTCTATCAAAACTGCTTTCATATCTTCGATTAACTGGCGGAAATGATATACGGGTGATGTCTTTACACTCTAACAATGGTTCCCAATCAATCGGTGCACCATGGTCGTATTCAAATAGTGCAATTGTAATACCAACCGACTCTGCAGGCGGATTAGCAAGTATTTCTCTTATTAGTGGGAAACCGATAACTACAGTCTTGAAACTGAATCCTTGTTTTTGAATATTTTTCAAAACTTGATAATTGTCCTTGTTGCACCTCGTTTCTGGCCAATATCCATTCCCATATAGCTTTCGAAAGGGAGCGTAGAATTCGTAAAAGTATCTGCAGGACAAGGAGAACTTTACCAGTTGTTGCATATCCATGTACTGTGCCAGTAAATAGTGTATATCATTTGGAAGAGTTGTCAAGTTCATTTTGGAAAGAGATTTTCGTCCTCGCTATTTATACTTTGTACCTCATGAGTCACATTTTACAAGTGCATGACCGAGATTGGAACATTGTTATAAACACGGAAAAAAGTGAGTAGTGGATAGTCCTTTGGTAATGCTGTATTTGATTCACGAATCAGCCTGGATTTAGTAGTTCTTTGGTTACTTTTTAGATATGTTGATATTTATTCCACGTGGCAATTTGTACAAACGAATGAAGAGCAATTTAACTGTAATGGCTGGATGTAGGCTTGAGATTGTGCTAACTACAGACAAAAATAACAGCTGGGTTAAACCATGTGCAAATTTTTGTTGTACATTGTTAAATTTGTTCAACTTTGAAACCCCCCAATGTTAATAAATATTTTATAGTCATTTACAGTCTGTATGGGAGCTCAATCAGTCAAAAACACACCGCAAATTGAAGAAAATACTTGTTTGAATGCGAATGAAACTGCCTATATATTTGGTCGCATATCCGACATGAGAATTCCTGGTATTCTTTGGGATAATGTACCACCTGATCCAGCACTAATAAATTATCCTTCGCCTCCTGCGTATACACCCAAATATTCGACTCTGTACTGCTTAGCGGCCTAATTGAAATTGTTGAAATTGCCAAATACTCGCTTTTACTTTTTCAATCATGGATGACGAGGATTTCAAAACTCCAGAAGAAGGCGACATTGTAAAATCACCAAAAGAGCGAGTTTCATTCAGGAGGAACAAGGGGCAGCCGACAACCATGTCAGTTGAAAGCTTCACTCACGACCCCATTAAATTTAACTCGACGATAACCACTGAAAAAGAAAAGGAAAAGGAATCCAGCTCGATATTCAAGAGTATTATGACTCTGAAACCGCCCTCAGATATTACTAATTTTGTTGTGCGGTCTTTTGGAGGTACTGGGGAAAAGGAAAAGCTTGTTGAACAGGTCAAAGTTGAAGAGAGAATATTGACCCCGGAAGAAGAGGAGGATGAATTTATTCTGTCAAGATTAAAGTATCATGCAAAATCGACGGGAGAGCTGTCTTTAAAAAAAGCAGGAACTTGGTTCACAGAATTATCTAACGGATTCCAATCTGCAAAGAATTCGTTTATGGGTAAATCCGATGATGCGGACAAAGACCCAATGGATTGGGAGTTCTGGGGTAAAGTAATCAACGATTATGATAATATCATTGCTTCAAATCCCAGGCAGTTTAGACAGCATTTGAGGAAAGGGTAAATGGCGTTTAAAACAGGTTGCCTGAGCCTATTAGAGGAATGATGTGGCAATTAATGTCAAACAGCAAGAGCGAGAGTCTGGAAGAAGAATATATGGGGTTGCTAGAACGGCAAACCAGATTGGAAAAAATTATAAGGAGAGATTTGGCAAGAACTTTTCCTGGACACGAGTTCTTTAAGGATCCAGAAGGACCTGGACAGACTAGCTTGTTTAATGTCCTCAAAGGTTTCTTTTTTTAACTTTAGCGTACGCTCTATTCGACCCAGAGATTGGTTATTGTCAAGGTTTACCGTTCGTGGTGGGTCCGCTGCTTCTGAATGTACTTTATATTAACTCCAGATGCCAGAAGAGCAAGCCTTTTGTGTATTGGTTAGGCTAATGAATGATTTCGACTTTAGGGATCTGTATGGTCCCAAAATGATTGGTTTACAAGTCAGAAACTATCAATTTGACAAGCTGATTGCAGAGCAATTTCCAACAGTTTTCAAGCATTTGGAGAAGCAAGATATTAAATCTACCATGTATGCTTCTCAGTGGTTTATGACTGTATTTGCTTACCGATTCCCTCTAGAAATTGTATTTAGAA
Organism: Boothiomyces macroporosus; assembly: GCA_027604185.1. NCBI lineage: Eukaryota > Fungi > Chytridiomycota > Chytridiomycetes > Rhizophydiales > Terramycetaceae > Boothiomyces > Boothiomyces macroporosus. The sequence continues at coordinate 9,462 of JADGKB010000175.1, read as the reverse complement.
TCTTTGACATCATCTTTGCTGAGGGATCGGAGGCAGTACTACGGTTCGCGCTTGCTTTGATAAAACATAACCAAGACACCATTGTGACATTAGAGTTTGAAAAATTGCTGGAATATTTAAAAGAAGGTTTGGGTATCCCTTATGATAGAATTATTTGAACAATATATTGAAGATGTTAACAGGCTGATAGTAGACGCATCGCAAATCAAAATTTCAAAGCGTAAACTTGACTTGTGGGAAACAGAGTTTATTGAAATACTCCGACAATCGTCTCCAGAAGTTATAGAATTGGAAAAAATGAAGAGTGAAAATAGGAAATTGATGAAATCTTACAAACTGCTGGAACAGAACTATGAGCTTTTAAATAGAGAGCATATCGACTTGGTCAATAATTTTATTGAAGAAAAAGACAAATGTGAAGTAACTACTGGTTAATTTAGCGCCAATTCGACAGAAATGAAGAGTTACAGGAACAAGTCAATGGATTTAAAAAGATACTTACTGGTGATCGTAAGCATGCTGAACATCAAGTTCAATCAGAAATGGACGAGCTAGCACAAAAAAATATCGAATTGATCAGAAAAAACGCGGATTTGCAGGACCATGTTCACGACTTGGAGCAACAATTATTGGACGCGCGAATGGCCTTGGCAAACGTTGAAAATGAAAAGGAAGCTTTGAGGATGGAAGTAGTTAAGCTGAAGGCACAAATGAAATAATATATTGTTTTATATTCAGTTCTTTATTCAAAAATCTATTGCACCGGCTACTCGTCAAACATCTTCAGCTGGGATAGCTGGCACGGTTTGTTGGATAACTTTCGAAGGCTTTCTTGCGATACCTCTAACGCTTTCTCTTTCATGATTTTTGTCACTGTCAGAGCCAGATCCTTTGGTCAGCACGACGTTGGTCAAATTTCGAGAAACTTGTTGATACGCAAGAATATCAATGCTGTACGCAAGGTAAATTGGAGTAGAGTCAAAGTTTGGATCCAAAGCAGTTACAATTGAAATAACCATGTAACCTAACCCAGCGAAAAACGGAAAATAGAACACCCACTTGTGCTTGTCAGTATTGTGACGCACCAACCATACAGTTACACAAACATCCAAGCAGAAAAAGGTTAGTCCGTAGGCGAATCCACCAATTGCGAAAAGTAAAAGACTTGTTTGGGGATTCAATGGAAACCCAACCAAAAGCAAGATGGCATAAATATCCACTATTGGATATACCAAAGGTACAATCATGACCACGTACAAATACTTTTTGTAGCCATTGGACGGCAAAATTGCAACCAGTCTGGAAATCATCGCCAGAGTGAACGGAATTGAGGAAACTCCGTCCATGATATTCATCAGAACCCCTACCGCTATGTAGGATGTAGAGTTGGGATCCATTGGAACCATAGCCAATATTTCAAAAAAGAAAATGTAGATTAAGGCTGTGATTGCTGTTAAAAAGATGAGCACTGGTATGTATTTTCTGGCCAAGAGTGGTTGTAAGCCAATATCGTACAAGGTCATTCCCAATACAATTCCTGAAAAAAAGTTGCATACGTCCATAATTTTAGTAAAGTTAAAAAGAGATAATTATCATGACGTTTCCATGATGACGTATATTTTAGATTGTTCTTGACAGAATTCACAAATTAAAGATCCTATATGTTTGTGAGCTGATAAGCGATATATCGTGTTGGATTTGTCTGCTTGTCTGTTTGCCTGGTGACGCGATCTGGCAAGGATCTTGTGAAAATTTATGCAAATCATCTCTCCCCAGATATTATAAAGAAATCGCTAAATGTGTGTGGATAAAAAGCTAAATTGCCGTGTTGCTAGTCGAATTGAATTCATTTGCCCGAGGTTTATTTCGGGGATATAAAGGTTTGGGTATGGAGTTACATTTGCTTATTGCTGGATCGTTACCCAATATGGAATCAACTTAACCAAGGGATAAGCTTTAAAGAGAGTTTCATGTTTCAACTTGCTGAAGAATTTAAATTTCCTTAAAGATGGCTTTAAATTTCACACGCGTTTTTATTCATTGCGCATCATTTTGCATTACAGATTTCCCAATAGGAATGTTTCTCTTTGAATTCATTTTTCCAACTACTGGAGATTTGATTGAAGAAGAACTAGAATCAGTATTTTTTGTAGAAGTAGATCCTGAATCATTCTTTTTTTGAGAGCCTTTGTCAGAGCCTTTCTTTGGAGCAACCACAGCTCTTGTCAAACTTCTTGAGACTTGCTGATAAGCCAAGATATCAATGCAGTACGCCAAATACACCGGAGAAGAATCAATATTTGTGTTGAAGGCCGCCGCAATCGTAGTTGCCATGTATAATAAACCTGCAAAGAATGGAAAATAGTATATCAACTTGTGATCACTCGAGTTGTACTTTAGCAGCCATAACGTAACAGCAATATCGATCACAAAGAATGTGAAGCCAAACGCAAACCCACCAACAGCGAAAAGCTTGGCACTAGTGACTGGGTTTAATGGATACCCAAGTAAAAGCAAAATGGCATAGATATCCACAACTGGATACACAAGAGGGACTATCATAACCATATACAAGTAGTTTTTCCTTGTGCCGATTGGTAAGATGGCTATCAATCTGGAAATCATGGCATATGTGTATGGAATGGACGTGACAGCATCCGCAATGCTCATAAGCACACCTACTGCAGCATATTCCGGACTAGAGGGGTCCAAAGGCACTCTTGCTTGGATTTCAAACCCCAAAATGTAGATAAATGCTGTTACGGCTGTGAGAAACATCAACACTGGAATTTTCTTGCCTGCAATCACTGGTTGAAGGCCAATATCACTAACTGTCATCCCCAAAGCAACGCCAGACAAAAAATTGCATACATCCATTTTCTAGTACTGTTAATTCTGTGCGCTCTATTCCTTTATATAGATTAACATGGGTGACGTACACCTATCACGAAATCCACAAGGACCAAATTAATTGCAGTTGAATTACTGTCACTTTTGATATCAAGTGTGTAGATTAACTACGTTTGATATGATTAGATTAAATTGCCTGACTAAACTGGTCAAATTCCAAGATTGGAATGATTTCGCAAACTAAAATTCAGATAATCTCAATTAGAAATTTAAAGCCTGTAGGAGTAATCCAAATGTAAATAGCTTGTGTTGGGAATGTGAATTATTCCAACGGAGTTTCGCCCGCCAAACGCGTTTTTCACTCAAGTGGTAGTTGAAACCCGCCAACATTGTGAAAACACTTTGATACTTTCATTTAAAATGATTTCAAACTTTCTATCAGGCTCATTGGGTAATCTATTTTATTATTCTTTCTGACTGTTCGATGTTATATTTCCAAAGGAAATTTTCAGCTTTTTGCGATTTCTTGAGAGAAATGAAGACTTCATTGAGCTACTCCTTTTTTTCATTGGCGCACCATTCACCAGGTTTCGTAAAACTTGCTGGTAAGCAAGGATATCCAGTGAATACGCAAGATAGATTGGCGCAGAGTCGATTGATGGATTTGCAGCTGTCCCAATTGCCACTCCCATATAAAGTAATCCAGCAACAAATGGAAAGTAATAGATAGTGCGAATGCTGCCATTTTTGTGTTTCACCAACCACATTGTCAATGCCAAATCAATCGTAAAGAATGTCAATCCACAAGCGAAATTTCCTATTGCAAACATTACAATACTGGTTTTGGGACTGAGTGGAAAGCCAATCAACAAGAACGCCGCATATATATCAACAGCAGGATAAGTCAAGGGGATAATCATAATAAAATACAAGTACTTTTTGAATGGACCCACTGGAAGAATAGCAACTAGTCGCGATATCATTGCAAAACTGAATAGGATAGTCGAAATAGCATCACAAAAATTCATTAGCACTCCAACTAAGATTGGCAGAATAGATGAGGAACCCATGTTTGCGTGTATTAATAATTCTGCACCCAAGACATAAATTAACGCAGTGATTGCAGTTATGAACATTAGCACGGGTATCCTCTTTCCCTTGACAACTTGAGATAGTCCTATATCATTTAGAGTCATCCCCAAAGCTATTCCAGAAAGTACATTGCAAAAGTCCATTTCGTAAATCAAGATAGGAACTTACAATGACGTCAGCCAGATAGTTAAACAATTGTTCATTGCCAATCTGACAGTAAATTAGATAAAAACAGCGCTAATGTGAATATTTGGAAATTTGAAGACAGTTGCCATTTATTGATTCCATAACTGAGCTGGATTGAATCCGCACTTTATTTCCGGTACCGCTGTCCGTATCAATAATGTCAGTATGAATAATATGGATTCAATTTCTGCCTCGGTATATAGTAAACTCGATAAAGTGACTAGTAAGTTGGTAAGGTTGAAAAATAATACACGCTGAAGTAATTACAAACATTTCTGTGAAATTCATGTTCAAATAACATAGAAGTGATCATCTTTCGAATGGTTTAGATTGCCTGCACATATGCTCTTTCAATCCCGAAACTTTCTATATTACCAACCGTGTATTGCCTCTGTAATGAACATATCGACTTGGACCGCAAAGATTTCTGAAATCCCTATTTATTATTAATCAGTAACAACAGTGATTCTACTAGAAGAAAATTTTGACAGTTAGTAGTGATTGCTGTAAATGCTAATCAGTGATTCAGTGCCCAAAATTTTGTTTACGATTTTCTCTGGATCTTGAGATGTGCCTGAAACGGCAACTCTAACTTGCCTCGTTAGTGATTTTTGCTTTAGTTTCTCTGCTAGACATATGAATCCCGTCCTTGAAATTCCTTCAGCAGAAATGTCAATCAACTCCAAAGTAGCGCAATTGAAGAATTCTGCAATTGTTCCAAACTCTGCGCTTTGCCATTTTATTCCATAGAGAATATAAATTTCTTTAATATTAGAGTTTGCAATATTCTTTGCCAATTCTTTTAATAGGTCTTCAGTTACTCTTTCACATGCAGGGGATATGGTAAGTACTTTAATGGTTGAGTCCTTGTTTATGTGCTTTATCAACATTGATGCGTGATGGATTCCATCTATATAAAACTTGTTGAACGGCAGTATATTGACATATGGGGAAAAAACCTGGCAGTACTCTTCTGGAGACACTATTGGTGGAGATCCCATTAATCCGAAATTCTCTCCCTTGATATTAATTTTCTTGATTGTGGGATGTCGAGAGATTGCCATTAACAACGCAGATAATCTAGAAACAGCTTTCGGTAAAACGAACCTCAACTTCCTCAACTTGCTGTACTTGATATTTTTAGCCAGGAGATTGTAGAACTCTTCATTATCCAGATCAATTTTAAGCTTTTTATAATCTAAATACTTTAGATTACGAGCAATTTGTAGGCCAGTTTGCACGTTATTTATACGGTTAATCAGTGCTATTGATACCAAGTTAGACTTGGGAACTGCATCGAAAACTGCTTTAACAGCTATAAATGAGAGATCATTTGTATATCTTGTCGTAAGGTCTAACTCTTTGATCTTTGATTTGGGAATTGATTCGGCCAACTTGATGACCCCTACATCTGTAAACCTGTTATAGTAATCATCCCACATCCGTTTATCAGATACCGCATAACCAAGAGACAATTTATCAATTTTCCACTTTTCTAGGAATCCCGCAATTTGAGTCAAATCTGCATCGACAAGTTTGCAATCAGCCAGTGTGAGCGACTTGAGTTTTGTAAACTCTATAATAGGGAATAATACACAAACTCCTGTTCCAAGCCCTATTTTCAATTCAGTAACATTAGTCATTGGTAACAATTTTGCTAGTGGGGAATATTCAATATCTTCACGAGCAAGTTCTAAAATCTTGAGGTTCTTCCAAACAGTAAGGTTTTCAAATATCCGTTTAGCGATCGAGATATTTACGCATCTGAATCGTGACATGGATTCATAAATCCAATCTGGGTAGTTAATTACAATTTTCCTAATATTTTTGCAACTTGACATTAATTCAAATCCAGTTTTTTCTATTTCCAAATTGCCCTGTGAATATCCCTTTGGATCTTCAATTGGCCAAACAGCAACAGTAATAGAGTCAGTTGGAGGCAAATTTGTAAACATTTCTTTCTGTAGCGGCATTGCCAACACAACTTCTTTGAACTTGAATCCTCGCACATTAATTCCTTTTAATTGGCGATAAAAGCGAGAGTAGTGCGAGGCGATTGGCCATCCAACTCCAAGCTTTCCTAGTTGTCGAAGAGAGGTGTAGAACTGATATAAAAATTTGCAAGTAAACGATAGTCGTCTAATATCTTTTAGTTTTAGGTATTGTGCAATGATGTGGTGGATATCCAGTGGGAGAGTTGTCAGATCCATTAGGAATTTTATGAGAAGACATTTGCAACATTTTCGCAAATTTCAACAAATTAATATATCAAGATTGAACTTCCCGAGTATGTGCTGCGATAGCAATAGTTGCCTTGGTCCTTTGCACTATATTAATCATGTGGAATTTTGTTATTGACCAAGCAATACTACTTGAAGCAACCACTATTAAATCTGAATGATATTTGATTTTACACTTCTGTTTGATTAGAACTTGCCGTTAGCTTATCCAGTATCAAAGTAAAACTACGCCTAAGATTCTCAAGTAATAAACTACAACTTACTGTAAAGCCTTGCTGAAATGATTATCTAATTTAATGGAGTATTTTATTGGATTACAAGCCCAATTTGAGATTTTTGGGCTGCAAAAATACCATCAAGCTTGATTCCACGATGTCCCGTTCCTTTCAGATTGATAAATATCCACTCAGATAAGTTTAAGGAATTCAATTCCTCTGCCAACCGAATAATCCCATCTTGCGTTACCCCTTGCGCATCAATTTCCATGCTGTTTATCTTTGTGCCCTTATAGAATTGGGCAATCTTTGTAATTGCCTTGTCACTCCATGCAATTCCTTTTTTGATTTTAATAGAGTAAACATTAGAATTCCTGAGATATTCTGCAATCATGTCCAAGTCGTTCAAGTCTATTTCTGCAGTTGTAGGAATTATATCTACCTCCCTCACATTCGATTTTTTGGTAAAATGCTGTAAAAGCATCCTAGTTCGTCGAATACCATTGATTTCAAATGTAGGGATATAAAAAGAGTTGATGTATGGTAAAACTGCATTGGTGAATTCTAAATCATCCTCATTAGTGGTATTCAACAGTGTTTCACTTGCTTTAAAGTACACTGAATGAATTTTTGAATTGTTTGAGATTCCGTTTAAAATTTGAGGCAGTTGAGTTAGCACTTTCGAGATTTTTAGTTCAATTGAATTTGCATTACTGTTTTTTAGATTCTTCACCAACAATGAATACAGTAATTCATCTTCATGTTCAAAGTATAAATTAGTTCCAGCGAAAAACTGTAGATATTCTGCAACCAGTCGATCGTTTTCCAGAGTGTGAGGGTACACCTTGAAATTGAATCCTCTTAGTTTCGATACCTTTGTTTTTTCAAATATTGTCTTTGCTAATTCAAAGGTTACTCTATTACATCCATCATAGGATGAAAGATCCAAGAATTGAAGATTAGATTTAGTGATTGCATTTGCAATTGCAGATATTCCTTCTTCAGTAATTCCATGGTTATAACTAAGCGACAGCTTTTCAATCTTCCATTTTTCAAGATACCCTCCTATTTGCAACAAGTCCTGATCAGTTAACTTGCAATGTTCCAATCCCAGTCTTTTGATGTTTGTTCTTTCAATAATTGGAAACAGTGCTTGAACTCTTCTTCCATAGGAAATATTCAACTCCACAACTGAAGATTGGGGTAGTGTCTCGGCCAACATGTTGAAATCCACATTCTCGTTCCCAAATTCTAATATGAAAAGTTTCTTCCAAACAGATAGGTTTTTAATAATACCAGGAATTGTATCAACTGCGATATCTTCATCAAAATTGCTTTCATATCTTCGATTAACTGGCGGAAATGATATACGGGTGATGTCTTTACACTCTAACAATGGTTCCCAATCAATCGGTGCACCATGGTCGTATTCAAATAGTGCAATTGTAATACCAACCGACTCTGCAGGCGGATTAGCAAGTATTTCTCTTATTAGTGGGAAACCGATAACTACAGTCTTGAAACTGAATCCTTGTTTTTGAATATTTTTCAAAACTTGATAATTGTCCTTGTTGCACCACGTTTCTGGCCAATATCCATTCCCATATAGCTTTCGAAAGGGAGCGTAGAATTCGTAAAAGTATCTGCAGGACAAGGAGAACTTTACCAGTTGTTGCATATCCATGTACTGTGCCAGTAAATAGTGTATATCATTTGGAAGAGTTGTCAAGTTCATTTTGGAAAGAGATCTTCGTCCTCGCTATTTATACTTTGTACCTCATGAGTCACATTTTACAAGTGCATGACCGAGATTGGAACATTGTTATAAACACGGAAAAAAGTGAGTAGTGGATAGTCCTTTGGTAATGCTGTATTTGATTCACGAATCAGCCTGGATTTAGTAGTTCTTTGGTTACTTTTTAGATATGTTGATATTTATTCCACGTGGCAGTTTGTACAAACGAATGAAGAGCAATTTAACTGTAATGGCTGGATGTAGGCTTGAGATTGTGCTAACTACAGACAAAAATAACAGCTGGGTTAAACCATGTAAAATTCAGCCGTTCACGCTTACTAAAAGCCTGATACTTTACAAATTCCAAAGCTCAAGTCTACTTTAGAAGGATTTGCACGTTTGATTGCTTGGTCAAGTGCTGTAAGTGCGTTCTAGAAAGATTGATTCCTTTTAGATCCTTTTGTAACCGCTTTGCTAATTCGCCTTCCGCAAACTAGAGTTTCATTCGCCAATTCTTCCGCATCTGGTGATACTCTAATACCCGACTTTACCCGAAATCTTCCATTTAAAAGAAACTTGAATTTTGAAAAAAGTCAATCATGTCAACTCACGGAGAACAATACGGAAATGAAGAAGCTGCAACGTACGATGAAGTAGATGCAACCAGAGTCTTTTCCCGAACACTTATCGGCGCTTTAACTAAATCTGTGTGGTGGAAAGAAGGATTAACAATGTTGGATTATGGTTGTGGTACTGGACTAAATACCATAGCTTTATCTTCCCAATGCTCTTTTATTTTAGCGGCTGATGTTTCGCAACCTATGCTTGATCAGTTGGAAAAGAAATTGCAGCTCGATCCAGCAGCAAAATCCAAGATACACGTAAAGAAGATTGAACCGGATGGATCTGGATTGGGCGATGAATTATTCGATGTAGTAATTACATCACTTGTACTGCATCATGCCGGTGATAATGCTGGTGAAATTGTAAAAAAGCTCTGCTCAAAGTTGAAACCGAATGGAAAGCTTTTGATTTTCGAATTTAATCCTACAGAGAAAACAAGAAAGTTTTTTGCTGGACATGATCATTCGCATAGTCATTCTCATCAGCATGGTGATTCACATCAACATCATGGTCATTCTCA
>JADGKB010000174.1:0-21270 GCA_027604185.1 Boothiomyces macroporosus | reverse complement strand
GCACCCATTAGAGTGTTTAGAAGTATGATTACGAGAATCAAGAAGTAGTTAATGTCAAGCTTTGGACACCTAAAGTTGGCGTCAAAGAAACCTCGCTCATTAAAGAATGATCAATCTAACCACAGGTTTGTGGTATTAAAATACTTGTGAGGTAAGCAATTTCTGTGTTACCTATAAAAGAAAATGTTTTGAACGTCAAAGTAACTGCTGAGCAATATTATGCCTGATTTCTTATATTTTCATCTTCAATTTGCTGAACCTACACCTCATGGTATTTAGGTAACCCAATTTGTTTAGTTTTCAATACTTTTCTCCAAAACCTTCCCTGATGCTCCTAGGCAGTAGTCTGGAACATTTACTTTCTGTGCCCTCATAAACTGTTGCTAAGATAACCTAGTTTGTACAAAACTACTACGAAATCACACTCTTCTGAGCTATATCAATCAATGCCTGCAATCGTTCTTCATAATTCTACGTTAGGGTTAATGGATCAATGACTCTAAATTGACATTAAATATAACTGGGACACTGGCAACTGTGTGTTCTAAATGATTATTGTCTCTCTTCGAATGACCAAAATGATCCAAAAGTAGTGGGATTAGATGCTTGATAAAGACATAGTATTGGCTCATTATTTAACAGTTGAATAAGTATAGGAGACTTGTCAGAAACTTGATTTAATATCCAAACAAAATATTCAATCAGACAGTGTTAAAGAGTGGTATTACCAGTTGGATAGTTTTATTACCTTCAAACGAGGATAGCGCATGCTTTCAGCTCGTATTCGTGCAAAATCCAGCATGTTTCCATGCGATATATCCAGAACCTTCAAAGAGTTAATCTAGATTTATTCCAATAAAACGCACTTGGCTATCCCATGGCTGTTCTTCGACCTCTTTTGATGTTCACTATTTCTCGAATACTGCAGCAATTCCACAACTTGAGCATATTTATCTTCATATCTCTTTCTAAAAAAAAGATATTCCTGGGCAATGTATCCTACTGTGCAAGTCCTTATATTTCCATCCGCAAAAATAGCAGCAATGGCGTACTCTGGTCCTGTATCTGTTTCGATGACCGTAGGCTGTAAAACCAATAAAGTGCCTTTTGCAACAATGTTTCCGCACCCTTGACTGTGTTCATTGCAAATTCTTCCATAGCTCATTTCATTTAGTCCAGCAATCTCAAAATAAACAGGCATTTTTTGCTGAAATTATTTTGTCACTCGACTTTCAAATTTTGAATCTATCCTTCAGGAGGAAATGAACCAATCTATACAGAAATATGCCAGGTATCATCTGTGGGCGTACAAGAAACTATTTGCTGATCTAGAAGCATTGGATGACGACCTTTATCATTCAAATGCGCAGTTATGCTTTAGATCAATTCATGGAACTTTAAATCATTTACATTTGGCAGATATCAACTGGAGTTTCCGTCTATAAGGGCAACCTGTCGAACAATCAATATTGGCAAAAGGCGGATGGATATTCACAAGGACAATGATTTCCCTTCTTTGAAAACAGTATTCCTTAAAAGGTAAATAAATCCAAGTGTCGCAGAATATTTTGTGTTGAATCTGTATTGATAATCGCATGTGAAATTTTTTTGGGATAACAAAAGTGCTTGTGCACATTTTTTTCAGAAATGCAATCTATTTGGGTGGAAAAAAGAACTTCTGAAAGGGTTTTTGGACCAATTCAAATCTGTGTTGATGGATGTCAATGACATCAATAGTTTGTTGAGGAGCAATTCAATTCTTTCAATTGGAAAATACTCTTTACTTAAAATCTACAAACCAGATGGCACAGAAATCAAGGTTTCTGATAGCCTGGAATCGCTGAACTTTTCAGAAGACGAGAAGACTCCTTATCTCATTAAAGAAGATAGTCAGATTAACAAAAGGATAGCATTTCTCTTTGTTAGTTTGATATGTGCAAATATGGTCATTTGGGTAGCATCTGTTGGATTTTATTCTGCCTACTCCCGTTCATCTATTCCTTTACTTTTGATAGCTTATACATTGGGATTAAGACACGCTTTGGATGCGGACCATATAGCTGCTATTGACAACACTACAAGAAGATTTATTTTGAATGGAGAAACTCCGGTCACTCTTGGATTATTCTTCTCTCTGGGACATTCAACAATCGTAATTTTTGGAACGATTGTGGTTGCAGTTGTTGCTAATACAGTGTTTGTACAGAATTACAATCAGGTCAGTGGTTTAATTGGGTCCTCATTTAGCGCCTCATTTTTGTTGTTGATTGGAATTATTAACAGTGTCTCTGTCTATTATTTACTGGTAACCATCAAAAACTATAAGAGGAACAAGCTAGATGAAGATTTGAACGAGTTGGAAACGCAAGGAGGAATATTTTCCAGGTTATTTGGCATAAAACTATTTAGGCTTGTGGATAAACCTTGGAAGATGTATATTATCGGCTTTTTGTTTGGATTGGGATTTGATACTGCAACTGAAATAGCTTTAATATCTATCGTAGTCATAAATGCTTCCAGTGGAGGCTCTTGGATTGTCTTGTTCTTGTCATTTCTATTCACCTGCGGAATGACAATAGTTGATAGTATTGACGCGGTGTTAATGTTGAAGATCTACGGATGGGATTTGGTGTCTCCATTTCAAAAGTTGATATTCAATCTTTTTATTACAACTCTGTCTGTAATATTTGCCTTTGGGATTGCTTTGGTGGAACTACTTGGGATCGTTCAATCACAGTATAACCCTGATGGTCCTTTCTGGGATTTCATCGCAAATGCTGGTGAAAACTTTGAATTTATCGGAGTTTTCATTTTAGGGACATTTATTGGTTGTTTTATTTTCGCCTTTGCTATAATGAGATTGGCAGCAAAGAAACCAAATTTTGGGGATGTAAATGAAAGCAATATTGTTGCAACTAGTTCTAATTCCTAAAAACAGTGAAATATTCAACAATATTCTCTCCAAAATATACTACACCAAAGAGTAATCATCCTAATATAATATTTTATATTATTTACCTATAATTAATATGAAGTTTAAAGATAGACAAATTATATCATAAGACCATCAAGTAGATAATTCTGCTTCATTAGTGTGGAAACATTGTCAGCTGTACATCAAACAATCCTCTGACAGGCCTGCAATAATATATGCAGTGACACTGGTAGCAGTCAATCTATAATTGGTATTGAAGCTTACGTTCAATGATTAATTGACATTGGAAAATCAATCCAATCAATTATTGGATTCCAATGCTTTTATTGATTGTTTTGTTCATTAAGAACTGAAGCTAGAAGTTTGACATCCCACCATTCTCGATTGCACTTTAAAAACATTATTTTTTCCAAGTTTGTAGGAAGTGTACTTTTCCGTAAGTCAGTCATCACCAATTTAGATGCACTAAAAAATCTTTCCACATGATTTGATGTTGGTGGAATGAAAGACAGATCTTGGTACTTCATTATCCGTTCCTTTTTCAAAACTTGATCAACAAATGAAATTTCCCTTTCATCCCCACTATCAACCGGCGGAGATTCAAACAAGCAGAGTGCTGCAGCTTCATCCGCGTTCAAATCTTCGTTTCCTTGTAATATTTTACACACACCTGATTCAAAATCAGGAGAGTGTACAATGCGTGCACCAGTAGCAAGATAAGTCTCAGTTTCAGGATACTTTGATACTAATGCATCAAATAACTCAACAGGTTCATGTACTTTTCAATGTGTTGGAAGAGATAGAGTCATAGGAAATTGCCTTCCGGATGAGATCATCATCAACAGTAGATACAGGCCAGTTCTTTACGACAATCAACTCCATCCAGGAATAAATGCTTTTTACTTTCGCAGGTACAATATACATTGGATCAACTTTATCCTTAAGAATATTCCGGTAGTCCTGGTGCAAGTCTGAATACGGTGAAATAGATTAGACCAACCTGTTCCTTTCTTTTTTTTAAAGATTTCGAACACTGTCCATCAACACTACAAAATTTGCAATCCCAATAATCATCTTTCATTGATTTCTTGAAGTACAAACATCTTGATTAATGTGCATTTAGAAAACTTTTTCTTTCAAAAAATGATTTCCAAGACTAATTGGTAGGAATTTTATTGGAATTTGGAATGGATAATTGAAAGTAGGATCCACTCAATAATTGATATTGGTATACCGCACCAACCAATTACTGGTTAATAAATATTGCAATTATTGACCAATCAATAATTTATTGCAGACCCTGCTTGGTTCGAAATAGTACCACTGGAACATCCATCTTGCCATTTTACTTCCAATTCTAATAATAGAATGCAAGCCAGAGCTTTGATCTAGCATGTAAAAAATATCTTGACGAGTATTGATGTCCTATTTCTTAGATGAACACTCCACAAGCGAAGCAAGCAGAAAGCTAGATCTAAAACATCGATGGAACCACTCACATGAAAGGTGAAAATTTGGTGTTCAACATACGAAGTGCCCAAATATCTATGAAGCTATGAAACCATCAAAAAAGATGGTCCAACTTCGACTCTAGCATCCCCACATCAGTGGAAATTGTTAATTTGTAAGAATTAAGGAAAGAAATTATCAATTTCAGTTTGCAGGCATTCTTCAAGATTCCGAAAGAAATTCAACAGAAGTTATTGAAATTTTGATGAAATACGTGAATACTGCCTGATAATGGATTATTACCTTGCTCTGAAGGTAGAGTTCTTTTCATGGTTATGAAAAAGCAAGCGTAATGGTAATCGATTGCAATTTCGATAAGTTCAACTGCATTGAAGAGGAACTTTGAAAGATTTTGTCAATCATTGACAAGCCGCTTAACCCAGAATATCGCAAGATATTTCTACTTTAGAATGTGTGCTGCTGTATTTAAAAATTCAATGTAATCTGGGGTGCTTAATTGGTGAGTAAGATGGTTGCCAGGTTCCAGAAATAGCGGGATATCGCCATTCTTGATTCGAAGCATAAAAGAATTAGTTGGTATAAATATTACAACCCGTATTATGAGATTAATATTTCAGAGTCGATCCTGGCAATACCTGAACATTAGATCGAGCACAGCCTTCTGCAGTACAGTCTAAAGTTAAGGCGGTTGGATAGCGAACACGGGCAGCTTGCGTTGACCAATATTCCACGGCTCTGCAGCGACCCCTCGAAAGCGCATAATTTGCTGTCAACAGAACAGATTCCAAAGCGCAGGCTCAACTGTTGGGTTTGTCTTACGGTGGGATTTTTTAATTGTTTGCAGCAGGGGTTTGTTTATTAAAGGGCGGTTTGACGCGCAGGGTGGAATGAAAGTGTGGCTAAATAAGATAACAATTTTGATCTCAATCACACACTGCCGCAATGAAAATATCAACAAAGTCGAGATTGCTAGTCCTGCTCCCGATAATTTTGATTGCAACATATATTCTGTGGGACGAGCAACCTGCGTCTGCTGCGAAAGCTGAAAAGCCTTCCGCTGAATGTCTCCATGAACCACGGAAAATCGCTGGACCGATGGACAACGACTGGCTGGTAGAAAAGCTCTAATTGTAGATGCTTGCCAAACAGATTATGGATAAGGATCACCACTTTGCAATGATGAGATTTGCAGACGGAGAACAGGCTGTTATTGACCGACGGCCATTGGTCTCACAGCAAGACAGCTGGGTTTACAAGGGAGGAGAGCAGTCAATGCTGTCCACTGATTTGGCCAGTACCTTGAAAGGACACTATGGCCAGCCGGTCTACTATGGACTGTCTGGAGATGAAAATGTTCCCTCGCTGAACTACTTCCTGTCTCATATTGAGCAGAATTTGGACTATATCACGTACTCGAACGTGTTTGTAAACTCCAACTACAAAAGAACCAGAAACATGTGGAAGAAGATCCAGGCCGGAGAGGCAGGGCCAGTAGTGATTTTCGCAAGCAAAGAGAGCAGAACAAATGCCCAGTCGTTTGTGACGCTGCAGGAGTACCTGGAGTGTCCCGATAACGGTTTGGACTGGTACGAAACGCATCACAAAGAAATCAAGAAAGAGTGGGAAAGGCTCGCAAAGAAGTATACAGACACGCTATTCATAATGTCCTGCGGGCCATTGACTAATATCGGGGTTCACACCATGTGGAGTCTCAACAACAGAAACAAGTATATCGATTTTGGTTCAAGCGTTGACGAGGTGCTGAAAGGCAGAAAAACACGGCCATACATGGACGACGGTAATTTCTACAGCACCCAGTTTGACTCTGCATTCAAGCTTGACGCTGACGGCAAGGCTGTCATGCTTCCGGGTTATTTCTATTAGTAAAGTTTAATAATGACAAATCGACTTTTACAAGTGCCAAGCATTGGGTAATCCAGTGTTGTCAGACTTCCAGCCTATGCTTACAGTTGATCTGTACCAAACAGTTTGGAGCCAGCTTGGACTGAGCAGCCAGCTTGAGAATATTCGAAGGATAGTCGGCGATCAGAATACCCACTCCTGTTTTGCAGCCATCAAGCAAGTTCGCCCCCAAAAGCACGGCCAGAATGCCAAGTGTATGAATTCAGAGTTATCTTGATCCCGAGGATTTGCTTAGTGTGAACGGTTTCTTGAGCAACGGCAGTGCAAAGTGTTGACTGAGTCCTCTTGGTGCTGGGACGCGCTTTTCAGAAGATGTGTTAAACTGGCAGTGCCGCTATCGCAATGCCGGTTGGTAAATAGACCATTCCCCTTTGGTTCTCTGTCTTGCTCCGATCAAGCACACTTGTCTCAAACAGCCAACGCAATAAGCAGGCAGGCAGCTCTGGAATTTGTGGCAATACTATAGATGCGCACCACTGTCTAATCGCGATTTAGAGTCTGTCCTATTGTGATGCGAATAGAAATGTGCATTTAATTGTTTGTTTTTCGCGTTAAACTTTCCAAAATGGCACTGGGTTCAATCAAGTTCAGACGTAAATCAGCACTAACGCAGGGAAATTTCACGCTGTCTTTGGAGTAGTCCTTATTTTCCTCTCTGTTGCAATAATCTGTACAACCAAACTGTCACCAGTCAATATTGGCGATCTGGCTCCCGTAACTCCAGACACTGCTCCACAAGAGCAGGGTGCCGGCCAGCAGGCAGAAATAACCCAGAATACAATCCTAGTAGCTGGCAAAGAAGAGCTGCCCCAGCATGATCACAAAGCAGCAGTCGATCTCTTTGAGCTGCACAAACCGCTGCATTTTGCCAGAGATTCTCCACCAGACATGTGTGTGATTCTACTGTCTTGCAAAAGACCTTTGTTGCTTAAACGGACAGTCTCGGCATTTGTCAGCTACATGCACACGAACGAGCCAAATATCACTTACGAGATGATTCTGTGGGACAATGGCAGCGAGCGCGATTTGCTGCGAGATTATATACAAACGCTGCCGATCGACCGGTTCATTTTCTCCCGCGTGAATGTAGGCATTGCCTATGCGTTCGACCAGCTGATCTTTCAGCAGTGCCGGTCTCCGTACATTCTGTCGCTGGAGGAGGATTGGGAAGTCGGGCCTGGATTTGACCATATGCCGCTGATACAGATGGCGATGAACGTAATAGACACCGACGAAAAGGTTTTAGAGGTCTGGCTGCGATACGACAGCGAAGAGTACAAGAAAATAAACGAAACGCAATGGATGCTTACACCTTCGATGGAGAACATCCAGCGCGATATTGATCAGGGGCAGGTAATGTATCATCGGCAACAGGGAGATCCTGACAACACCGTGTCGGGTGCTGGATCGTACACAAATGGAGCCTCGCTGAAATCCAGAGCGAGACTTGAGCAAATTGGGCGGTTCCAACCACCGCCGTCCGACACAAACGGAGAAACATGGTTTCAAATGAAGGTTAACAAGGCTGGATATGCGTGCGCTCACCTGTGTATGGTCCAAAGCAGCGATATCAAGCTTAGAAATCGGTGCAGCGAAAGCGAACGGGGAGTGGACTTGCCACCCATGTTTGTCCATATTGGGACCAATGGACGCTCCCCAGGACACCAAGACTAATAAAAACATTATTCTGTGTGGCATTCACTTGCTTGGCAGGCATATCGCGGCCAGATGCATATATATTCAGCCCAAAGAATAGCCTGGCTAGATGAGCAATGTCCGCGCGCTGCAGCTTGTCGGAGATAGCTCGTGTGGCTCGTGTTTGTTTAAAAGTGCAGCGCGACCAGTTATGGTTTGTTGAAATGGCAATCAAAGTAATCAAATCGCGCAGTAAGCTCAATTTAACTCTGATAAATCGCAAATACTCTTAATCACAGCAGTGGTCTTTATTGTCTATTGCGTCTCCAGTGTGGTTCGAAATTTTTCATCCAGCCCTGGTTTGCAAGAATCGAGCAGTGACCAACATAGCTGTGCATACAACAGACCCGATCAAAACTTCAAAGAGTGGAGTGGCAGTTCCCCAGGTAAGTTGGACTAAGATTCAGTAAAAGTAGTGGTGTATGCTTCTGATGAACGGGAAAAGTTTTGCAGGATGGCCCGATCAGTCCTGGTGGAAAAGATCCCACTGCTAGTTGGGGGGTATGGCCCAGGTCCTCGCGAAGAAGAAGCCAAGCAAGCAAAGCCAAACAGGTTTGTTGAGATGGCGAAGGCAGAAGCAAGCAAGGACCCAAACCAAATCCTGGTGTTTGCCGATGCATTTGATGTCTTTTTGCAGCAGCCAGTGGATTACATTGTGGACGAATTTGTTAAAATGGACGTGAAGGTTCTTTACAGCGCAGAAAAGAATTGCTGGCCGTACATCAAAGACCAAGAATCCATCGATGCAATGTGCAGCCTTTTCCCCGGCGACCCAGAAATGATTGCAGTCTATGCCCCTGATCCGTCTCCGAAATGGCTCAATTCTGGTGCAATGATGTGCAGGGCGTCGGACTGCGCACAGTGGTTTCAAGAAACAATGTCCAACACTCCAAAATACCACGCGGAAAACGATCAAGCGCGAGCATACGACCTGTGTATCAAGTGGGGGGAGAGGTGCAAGCTCGACTACCGTGAAAAAATATTCAAAAGCATGTGGATTTCTCTGGACGATATGCAGTATATTGGCGGCAAGTATGTGAACGTAAAAACCAACACAACGCCAGCGTTCATGCACTTTAACGGCGGGATGCCAGAGTTTTCAAGCTGGGAAGGAAAGGTTTGGAACAGAAAAACCAACGTCAAGCTGCAAAACATTGAGTTTCACGAAAATTCCTTCTACTCTGCTGGATACGAATACCTTTGTTCAAAGTTTGGCGGTTTTCCTTACCGAGACTGATTAATACGTAGATAATATATCTCTAATTCTGCCACTTGTTTTTATTTCGCAACCTGCCTGGTTGTGCATTTCTGTTTCTGAAGCACTGTCGACGAAAATGATCATGCTACCGATTACCACTGGAACATCCATCTTGCCATTTTACTTCCAATTCTAATAATAGAATGCAAGCCAGAGCTTTGATCTAGCATGTAAAAAATATCTTGACGAGTATTGATGTCCTATTTCTTAGATGAACACTCCACAAGCGAAGCAAGCAGAAAGCTAGATCTAAAACATCGATGGAACCACTCACATGAAAGGTGAAAATTTGGTGTTCAACATACGAAGTGCCCAAATATCTATGAAGCTATGAAACCATCAAAAAAGATGGTCCAACTTCGACTCTAGCATCCCCACATCAGTGGAAATTGTTAATTTGTAAGAATTAAGGAAAGAAATTATCAATTTCAGTTTGCAGGCATTCTTCAAGATTCCGAAAGAAATTCAACAGAAGTTATTGAAATTTTGATGAAATACGTGAATACTGCCTGATAATGGATTATTACCTTGCTCTGAAGGTAGAGTTCTTTTCATGGTTATGAAAAAGCAAGCGTAATGGTAATCGATTGCAATTTCGATAAGTTCAACTGCATTGAAGAGGAACTTTGAAAGATTTTGTCAATCATTGACAAGCCGCTTAACCCAGAATATCGCAAGATATTTCTACTTTAGAATGTGTGCTGCTGTATTTAAAAATTCAATGTAATCTGGGGTGCTTAATTGGTGAGTAAGATGGTTGCCAGGTTCCAGAAATAGCGGGATATCGCCATTCTTGATTCGAAGCATAAAAGAATTAGTTGGTATAAATATTACAACCCGTATTATGAGATTAATATTTCAGAGTCGATCCTGGCAATACCTGAACATTAGATCGAGCACAGCCTTCTGCAGTACAGTCTAAAGTTAAGGCGGTTGGATAGCGAACACGGGCAGCTTGCGTTGACCAATATTCCACGGCTCTGCAGCGACCCCTCGAAAGCGCATAATTTGCTGTCAACAGAACAGATTCCAAAGCGCAGGCTCAACTGTTGGGTTTGTCTTACGGTGGGATTTTTTAATTGTTTGCAGCAGGGGTTTGTTTATTAAAGGGCGGTTTGACGCGCAGGGTGGAATGAAAGTGTGGCTAAATAAGATAACAATTTTGATCTCAATCACACACTGCCGCAATGAAAATATCAACAAAGTCGAGATTGCTAGTCCTGCTCCCGATAATTTTGATTGCAACATATATTCTGTGGGACGAGCAACCTGCGTCTGCTGCGAAAGCTGAAAAGCCTTCCGCTGAATGTCTCCATGAACCACGGAAAATCGCTGGACCGATGGACAACGACTGGCTGGTAGAAAAGCTCTAATTGTAGATGCTTGCCAAACAGATTATGGATAAGGATCACCACTTTGCAATGATGAGATTTGCAGACGGAGAACAGGCTGTTATTGACCGACGGCCATTGGTCTCACAGCAAGACAGCTGGGTTTACAAGGGAGGAGAGCAGTCAATGCTGTCCACTGATTTGGCCAGTACCTTGAAAGGACACTATGGCCAGCCGGTCTACTATGGACTGTCTGGAGATGAAAATGTTCCCTCGCTGAACTACTTCCTGTCTCATATTGAGCAGAATTTGGACTATATCACGTACTCGAACGTGTTTGTAAACTCCAACTACAAAAGAACCAGAAACATGTGGAAGAAGATCCAGGCCGGAGAGGCAGGGCCAGTAGTGATTTTCGCAAGCAAAGAGAGCAGAACAAATGCCCAGTCGTTTGTGACGCTGCAGGAGTACCTGGAGTGTCCCGATAACGGTTTGGACTGGTACGAAACGCATCACAAAGAAATCAAGAAAGAGTGGGAAAGGCTCGCAAAGAAGTATACAGACACGCTATTCATAATGTCCTGCGGGCCATTGACTAATATCGGGGTTCACACCATGTGGAGTCTCAACAACAGAAACAAGTATATCGATTTTGGTTCAAGCGTTGACGAGGTGCTGAAAGGCAGAAAAACACGGCCATACATGGACGACGGTAATTTCTACAGCACCCAGTTTGACTCTGCATTCAAGCTTGACGCTGACGGCAAGGCTGTCATGCTTCCGGGTTATTTCTATTAGTAAAGTTTAATAATGACAAATCGACTTTTACAAGTGCCAAGCATTGGGTAATCCAGTGTTGTCAGACTTCCAGCCTATGCTTACAGTTGATCTGTACCAAACAGTTTGGAGCCAGCTTGGACTGAGCAGCCAGCTTGAGAATATTCGAAGGATAGTCGGCGATCAGAATACCCACTCCTGTTTTGCAGCCATCAAGCAAGTTCGCCCCCAAAAGCACGGCCAGAATGCCAAGTGTATGAATTCAGAGTTATCTTGATCCCGAGGATTTGCTTAGTGTGAACGGTTTCTTGAGCAACGGCAGTGCAAAGTGTTGACTGAGTCCTCTTGGTGCTGGGACGCGCTTTTCAGAAGATGTGTTAAACTGGCAGTGCCGCTATCGCAATGCCGGTTGGTAAATAGACCATTCCCCTTTGGTTCTCTGTCTTGCTCCGATCAAGCACACTTGTCTCAAACAGCCAACGCAATAAGCAGGCAGGCAGCTCTGGAATTTGTGGCAATACTATAGATGCGCACCACTGTCTAATCGCGATTTAGAGTCTGTCCTATTGTGATGCGAATAGAAATGTGCATTTAATTGTTTGTTTTTCGCGTTAAACTTTCCAAAATGGCACTGGGTTCAATCAAGTTCAGACGTAAATCAGCACTAACGCAGGGAAATTTCACGCTGTCTTTGGAGTAGTCCTTATTTTCCTCTCTGTTGCAATAATCTGTACAACCAAACTGTCACCAGTCAATATTGGCGATCTGGCTCCCGTAACTCCAGACACTGCTCCACAAGAGCAGGGTGCCGGCCAGCAGGCAGAAATAACCCAGAATACAATCCTAGTAGCTGGCAAAGAAGAGCTGCCCCAGCATGATCACAAAGCAGCAGTCGATCTCTTTGAGCTGCACAAACCGCTGCATTTTGCCAGAGATTCTCCACCAGACATGTGTGTGATTCTACTGTCTTGCAAAAGACCTTTGTTGCTTAAACGGACAGTCTCGGCATTTGTCAGCTACATGCACACGAACGAGCCAAATATCACTTACGAGATGATTCTGTGGGACAATGGCAGCGAGCGCGATTTGCTGCGAGATTATATACAAACGCTGCCGATCGACCGGTTCATTTTCTCCCGCGTGAATGTAGGCATTGCCTATGCGTTCGACCAGCTGATCTTTCAGCAGTGCCGGTCTCCGTACATTCTGTCGCTGGAGGAGGATTGGGAAGTCGGGCCTGGATTTGACCATATGCCGCTGATACAGATGGCGATGAACGTAATAGACACCGACGAAAAGGTTTTAGAGGTCTGGCTGCGATACGACAGCGAAGAGTACAAGAAAATAAACGAAACGCAATGGATGCTTACACCTTCGATGGAGAACATCCAGCGCGATATTGATCAGGGGCAGGTAATGTATCATCGGCAACAGGGAGATCCTGACAACACCGTGTCGGGTGCTGGATCGTACACAAATGGAGCCTCGCTGAAATCCAGAGCGAGACTTGAGCAAATTGGGCGGTTCCAACCACCGCCGTCCGACACAAACGGAGAAACATGGTTTCAAATGAAGGTTAACAAGGCTGGATATGCGTGCGCTCACCTGTGTATGGTCCAAAGCAGCGATATCAAGCTTAGAAATCGGTGCAGCGAAAGCGAACGGGGAGTGGACTTGCCACCCATGTTTGTCCATATTGGGACCAATGGACGCTCCCCAGGACACCAAGACTAATAAAAACATTATTCTGTGTGGCATTCACTTGCTTGGCAGGCATATCGCGGCCAGATGCATATATATTCAGCCCAAAGAATAGCCTGGCTAGATGAGCAATGTCCGCGCGCTGCAGCTTGTCGGAGATAGCTCGTGTGGCTCGTGTTTGTTTAAAAGTGCAGCGCGACCAGTTATGGTTTGTTGAAATGGCAATCAAAGTAATCAAATCGCGCAGTAAGCTCAATTTAACTCTGATAAATCGCAAATACTCTTAATCACAGCAGTGGTCTTTATTGTCTATTGCGTCTCCAGTGTGGTTCGAAATTTTTCATCCAGCCCTGGTTTGCAAGAATCGAGCAGTGACCAACATAGCTGTGCATACAACAGACCCGATCAAAACTTCAAAGAGTGGAGTGGCAGTTCCCCAGGTAAGTTGGACTAAGATTCAGTAAAAGTAGTGGTGTATGCTTCTGATGAACGGGAAAAGTTTTGCAGGATGGCCCGATCAGTCCTGGTGGAAAAGATCCCACTGCTAGTTGGGGGGTATGGCCCAGGTCCTCGCGAAGAAGAAGCCAAGCAAGCAAAGCCAAACAGGTTTGTTGAGATGGCGAAGGCAGAAGCAAGCAAGGACCCAAACCAAATCCTGGTGTTTGCCGATGCATTTGATGTCTTTTTGCAGCAGCCAGTGGATTACATTGTGGACGAATTTGTTAAAATGGACGTGAAGGTTCTTTACAGCGCAGAAAAGAATTGCTGGCCGTACATCAAAGACCAAGAATCCATCGATGCAATGTGCAGCCTTTTCCCCGGCGACCCAGAAATGATTGCAGTCTATGCCCCTGATCCGTCTCCGAAATGGCTCAATTCTGGTGCAATGATGTGCAGGGCGTCGGACTGCGCACAGTGGTTTCAAGAAACAATGTCCAACACTCCAAAATACCACGCGGAAAACGATCAAGCGCGAGCATACGACCTGTGTATCAAGTGGGGGGAGAGGTGCAAGCTCGACTACCGTGAAAAAATATTCAAAAGCATGTGGATTTCTCTGGACGATATGCAGTATATTGGCGGCAAGTATGTGAACGTAAAAACCAACACAACGCCAGCGTTCATGCACTTTAACGGCGGGATGCCAGAGTTTTCAAGCTGGGAAGGAAAGGTTTGGAACAGAAAAACCAACGTCAAGCTGCAAAACATTGAGTTTCACGAAAATTCCTTCTACTCTGCTGGATACGAATACCTTTGTTCAAAGTTTGGCGGTTTTCCTTACCGAGACTGATTAATACGTAGATAATATATCTCTAATTCTGCCACTTGTTTTTATTTCGCAACCTGCCTGGTTGTGCATTTCTGTTTCTGAAGCACTGTCGACGAAAATGATCATGCTACCGATCTGATAAACAACGGCTTATAAAATTCCAGACTACAAGTGTTGCAAATTGAGGATATATGCTGAAATGCAGATACTTTGATCCGTATTTTCAAAGTTTAATCAATTACATGCATCCTGGAGGAATTGGACGACGTTGATGGGTTGGCTATCAAATACTATCACAAATTTTATAGTATTGCACCATGGTTGTAACTACTGGGATAGTTGTGGCTAGATGAAACACAAATGACACGCGAAGAATGATCTGACTGCTGATAAACCAACTAGAATGAATGGCATGGATCACGATGTCTAATCACTATTATGGTGAAACGGAGTTGTATATAAATTGTATTTTTTTATTGAATACAGACGAACATGTTTACAACTGCTTTTAAATTTATGTACTATACAATCAACTGGCTTCCAATTAGCTACTGAAATATCAGCTGAAGTGCGTGGTTATAATTGGCACAACATTTTGAAGTAGTAAGAAGCTAAATAATCAAAATAGTAACCAGAATGTTATTTCAAAAACCTATGGACATAATTTAGTATCCCAAGCTCTATACTAAACGCAAGGTGAGCAGATACCAATTCGTTATCAAAGCCAGATATTTCCCATAGGACTTTTTCTGTATTGTATCCCTGTACGTATTCATAGATGATACCTGCAGTGGCTAAATAGTGCATTGAACAAACCGCCAATCCCATGACAAGAGAAGAAGCAAATACAGCATGTTTAGAACGGAGGAAAAACAGGATCCATAACGCAACTGTCGCAACTACTGCCGCAACTATTATAGATAAACTTAGATGAATAGGATTCATGGTCATTTTTACGTTTTCTATCCTCATTGCTGCCATTCCACAATAGTGCATTCCAGCGACACCAAACCCGGTCAACACTCCACCAAGAACAAATATAGCCTGATTCTTTTTAGACAATGAAAAGAAAGTGTATTTTTGTAGATATTTGCGAGCATCCATTTCCATTTTCATTTTTACCATTAACCTTTTCAAAGCAGTTTGTTTTGTTTTCGGAATTCGAATAGATAGATTGCTCCTCATTGCAACCTTTTTCTTTTCCATGGTTGATTGTAATGGAGATTCGTTTAACTTGGGCATTTCTTCTGAATCCACCAGCTCTGCATTGAGTGACAGCTTTTTATCTACTTCATTTGGGGAAACGGGAGTAACAGGAGTTTTTTGCTCGTCCTTGTCGCTGTCTGGCATTTCGTTGGAAATATTCTGTACATTGGGATTAAACAACCCAAATGCCCAAGCTGCAGTAAGTAATCCGAAATAGACTGACAAAACCCCAATGAAAAGGGATAATGTTGTGTATAGAACATTTAAATTCAGTGGTACATAGTACGAATTATTCAACAGTCCTTGAGCCAAAATTGCTGCTTCTTGGTCAAGTAAGCTATCAGGAATCACAAAAAAGGATAGCGAGTGGATACCTATAAAGTGCATTCCCCATATACCACACGCTCCTAGGGCTATTGCAGCAATTAACATATTCAGAAAAGTCATTTTGGCGTCTGTCATCTTGTCAAGGAATGATTTTTGATTGTCCGCCAAACTGACACTAGATTTTTTCAGTGCTGTGTTGTTTTTTCCGATTTGTGAGCTAGATTCTGCTTTTCTGTCTAATTTTCGTTCCACTAGCACTCTTAGCAAATGGCAAATAACTTCAATTGACGTGAATGCACCAAACACCGCAGCCCAGAACGATATAAATACTATGAGCCAATCCCAGCTCACTGCTACATACATTTGTACGATTTTTAAAACAAGAAAAAGCCTTGCGTTTGATGACGTAGTAAAAACACGAAACGTTCTCCTTTAATGTCCCTCAATATCAACTCAAGGATCGGAAATAGTGTTTGGATGTTTCCTTGAAATGTGTTGGAATAATAAAGCACCCACAAATCGACGAGTACTACGCAAAAATGAGGTACTAATTTACAAGGAATATTAACGATATTTATTATTCAAAAATTTAGCAAGAAATTCCACAGATATAGTAAACTTCATCAACACATTGCGAGTCCCACTTGGTCTTTCCACAGTAGCTATCTTGGTCAATAATTTGAGCAGCGCAAGGATCGCAAGATGCCTTCAATTTGGAACCAGTTACACAAATATCGTGCGCGCAAGCAGATGGAGCTTGAGTTGGAGTAGGAGTTGGCTCGGATGGAACGGTAGTAGTTGGAACTGGGACAACAGTGGTCTTTGGCGGTGGGGCAACAGTAGTCTTTGGCGGTGGGACAACAGTAGTCTTTGGTGGTGGAGCAACAGTAGTCTTTGGTGGTGGTGGAGGGCCAGATGATTTTGGAACAATACAAGCATTGTCCTTGTTGGAGAATTCAGCTTGGATAACATAAGTGTTTCCATCTCCACCAACAATCTTTCCTTGTTGTGCGTTACAGATGTCTCCGATTTCACCATTGTTGGAATCGTACCATGCCAATGGAGCAGAGTTTCCGGTAGCCAAACCAACAGCTGGATCAGTAGTAGCTTCAATCAATTCGTGGGAAGCCACAGAGCACAGGTTGTTGAATGGGTTAGAGTCAGAACCACATCCACCAGCGCAAGCACCTCCTTGATCTGGGATAACACCATAAAAGACATATCCGTTTCCTTGTTTAATGGTACCGTGGTAAGCACAGAACTCTTGGCAGGAAGAGCTTCCTCCTTGGGTGATGCTAACACCTGGGGCAAAGTGGAAAGCATAGTAAGTGTTTTCATCAGCAGCTGGAACGCTTCCTTGTGAAATCAAGTTTTGAAGAGCCTTTTGGATGTCTGAGTCATCAATAGTTCCAGTTGCACCATTAGGGTAATCGAAAGATCCGATGAATGATCCACGTCCAATGTTTTGAGTTGGAGTGTTGTATTGAGCCAACATGTCAAACAATGCAGAGTTTGTAACACCAGTATAGAATTGATTGATTTGAGATGCGTATTGAACGTTGGATTGGCCTCCCCAGAAGATGGTGAATACTTTGACGTTTGGAATAACTGGACCCCCATAGTAGTTCAACTTTGCACCAGCTGGGGCAGCAGCGTTCTTAAGAGCAAAAGTCTTTGGGCCAGATTTTGGATGAATAGCATTTGGTTTGGATTTGTGGTGTAATGCATTTGGTTTACTTCCATTGCTTGTTCCAGCCAAGGCAAGGGTTGCGAGAGTGATTGCAGACAAGAATTTCATTTTATTGTATTAGATTTTTTGAAAATGATGTTTCTATTTATATGCTCCGCTACATGCGTATGAACGGCATATTTGTCTGAGACTGCCGCGGTTAGCATGCTGTTACCCGACCTGTAAAAATGTAAAGTGAAAGATCAAATACATTCTCTTTAAAAAAGAAAAGCGGTCAAAGAGATCTCGGATTATTTATTAGGGTAATCATCCACCTAGTTTGTTACCAACAGGCTGAATGATATGTGTGCGAGCTGAATTTTGAATTCTGGATCGGTCCCTGAAATCCTTTTTCTGGTTACCCACGTTGAAGCCATGCGAAGTCCCGAGTGGGAAGGATCTAACTGAAACAAATTGTTTAAAATGATCATGTATTTCAATAACTCAAAAAGGCAACTGGCGTGAATTATTTGTTTATAATTCAATTCGTGAATGGAGAGGTTTTACCAAAATTTCCCCGTGTTTTTTCGGCTCCCATCACAATTTGGAGATCGTGTCCCCAAACAAAGAGCACATTGAGTCTCTGGTGATTCACCGGCGGGGATTGAATGAGGGCTCATTATCAAAGTCGATAGTACATCTACAAGAATGAATGAATGATATTATTGTGAGGAGAGGTAGTATGACGGGTTTAGCAATGTTATTTATTATTACAGCCGTTAGATGTTTTTCAAGAGACACAAGTGAATATGATGAGCAACAATGGAAACAGACATTGCATGATAAAAACAAGTTGGTTCACAATGATCAATGGAATGCTTGGCATGGAGCCATGCGGTTTAGTGAATGTCAACCCCTAACCCAAGAAAGTGTACAGTTATGCATAAATGGACTTTAAACTGACTGGAAATGAAATTCTCCCTCTTTAATCGACAGGATGCAAGGCGGTTGTAAGCACTCCTCCAGCCGAATTTTAGACAATATGATTAACTTGAACTGTTTCTCCGTCTCAGAATTAGTAGCACAGCACTTGATCAACAGGAAATGGCGAAATATGATGCAGTAATAACTGCACGGTATCCAGGGTCTTTTATCAATTAGAACAACTCTTTCCCGCCAGCCGTTTCCACTCACTATTCAGTTAATAATGACGATGCATGCAATCAAGAAAAACATCCTTATTTTCATTTTTCCGAACCTTCCGTTCCCATTATTTAGCTGGAACGTGTGGTAATCAGAAAAAACTCGAATGGCGAACGCACTGGATATACTCACCCTAGTCATATTTATACTATGCATGTACTTTACGCTTGTTCCATTCCGGATTCCTTTCACTAAATTTTACCTTAATTTGGCTACAACGCCCCCAATTTCAGTAATATTATTACTCGCTTCAACATGTATACCGTTTTCTGTGGTGGTAGATGGTATTCTGGGATCGGATAGCATAAAGCCGTACAATATCTTGGCATTATTTTTCGGATTAGCATACATTGCCCTGTCTTTGGAATCTACCGGATTACTAAAAGCTTGTGCTATTTTGGTAGCTAAAAAGGGTGGATCGTCAACGTTCAAAACCTTTACATATATATACTTGCTGTGCTTGATATTGTCTGTATTGATGGGAAATGACCCTGTGATTCTATCTGCGACTTCTTTTCTGGTCCATTACTCACACGCAACCAGTATGGATTTGAATCCACTCCTGTTTGCTGAATTTGCTAGTTCAAATATTGGGAGTATGGTATTCTTTTTTGGGAATCCAACCAATGTTGTGATTTGTGAAGGGTTTCATTTTGGGTACCTAACCTTTACAGCATACATGATTGGTCCGTTTATAGCTTGCTCTTTAGTATGTTTTGCTGTGCTGTGGTTCCAGTTCAAGTGGATGCCTGTCAAACCCATTGAATCAGTCCCAACAGAAATACAGATGGAAGACGTTCAACAAGCAGTTGGGTCTCAAGAGCAATTTAACCAAGTAGAAGTTGAAATAGTTGAGGAATCACTTGTAAGAGTGCTGTCCAAGGTGAAGCGGCAATCTTCAGCCTCTATTAAAGAAAACGCACTAACAGATCCTTTTGGCGCAGCAGTAGGAACAGTAATGTTTTTGGCATGCGTAGTAGTAATTATCGGTGCATCATTTGTCAACGTTGAAGTTTGGCTGATTTCAATCCCATTTGCCATCCTGAAGGCACTATTTGACATCAGCTGGGATTTATATAGAAGATACAAGAACATACCCATAGTTATTCAAGAATCTAGGGACTCTCATCCTCACAAATTTTTCCCTACCTTTCATTCGAAAATGCAGGAAGTGGTCCCAACGTTCTACCAGACTTGCACAAGACTTCCGTTTCCACTGATATCCTTTTTATTGTCTCAATTTATCATTGTGCAGTCACTTTCTTTTAGGAATTGGATATCTACATTTGCCTACTATATGGAGTTTGCTACTGTCAATTTACCCACGACTGCATTCGTCTTTGGTATATTGACAGTTATATTGTGCGCGATAGCTGGTACCAATATCTTGGCAACTATTCTAATCGCCAAAACAATCCTCGCGATGAATATGGACGATAAAACTATTACAATTGCATCACTTGTGCTAGCTGTGGGATCAAACATTGGAGCCGTTGGATTTGTATTTGCTGCCTCTTTGGCTGGACTGCTCTGGAAAGGAATATTGGTGGAAAACAAGGTATCGATTGCGAATTCTGATTTTGCCAAGTACAACATGTTGCCGTTGATCGCGATGATGCTGGTTGGATACTTGGTGGTATGGGCTGAAGTAGTTATATTTAATTAGAAAAATAAAGCTATTGTATCATGGAAATACTTTAAATAGACTCTTGCACCTGATTGCCTGCCATTCGGTTGAAGAGGTGCGGGTTGTATATCCAAACCTTAGGTAAGATGCTAGACAACAGCTCTGACATTTACAACTCAGACAGCCGAATATCGCCGCGAATCCTCCAAAATCCCTCTTGGCTAGATTCATGCATGACCAGCAATGCACTTTGAATCATGCAGTCAGGTATATAAAGCAACTGCGTTAATTTCAACCAATGCGACACATTGTCAACCAAAAGTTCTTCAAGATCACAGACTTCAAACGCACTTTGATACTCGCGCTGGATACTTCCAAATACAGCCATCACACTGTCAACTGGAGCAAAGCAAACCTGTTTGACGCCAAAGACAAGATCGTCTTGGTAAGCATCCGACCGCTTGCTTCCGCCAATCTCACTGAAACTGTTAAAAATAAGCTCGGCGGTGATTCGACGATTGATATCACTGAAGCCGTCAAAAACAAGATTTCTGGCAAAAGTTTTGACATTGACGACAAGATTGATTGTGAAAAGGAGCAAAATATGATGGATGGTTACGTCAAAGATCTTGAAAACTACAATGTAGAGTATTATATCGGCTTGGGAGATGTCAAGAAAGACCTCTTGCATTTTGTTGATTCATTCAAGGCTGATGTTGTGGTAGTTGGGCAAGGGGTTGATCAAGTCGCTATGGGGAAGCATGAGCAATTACCTCGTCAACCACTCGAAAACATCCATCCTAGTGGTAAAGAAGCCAGAATAAACATTTTGCAATTGCGACTGTCTATTGTCATGAATGCTAACTGCACGCGAGAAT
>JADGKB010000173.1:0-21305 GCA_027604185.1 Boothiomyces macroporosus | reverse complement strand
AATGAATTTGCTCTATCAGATAGCCCTACTCTTAGGGATTTGTAAATGTCTCACTCCTAATGGAACGATACAAATCAAGGTAGGAATTCTCATGTTCTATCTTGACGGAACTAACGATTTAGCTGATGAAATTGAAGGTGTCTTTGTAAGAATCAGCCAGCTCAACCAAAACACTTCGCTAATACACCCAAACGCAACAATTGTACCGACTCTGCTAAATAACCATGGAAGCAAGGCGCAGTTGATTCCTCAGGCACTCGATATGGCTCTTGACGGAGAAATATTTATCTTTGGTTCCGGATACTCGTCAATGTCGATTATTAGTTCGTTGATTCTACAAAACTACCAAATTCCAATGTGTTGCGGCTCTTCCACTAATCCGACTCTGGGACAGAAAGCGCTCTACCCAAACTTTTTCCGAACCATCCCCAACGATAACGCTGCTACGCTCACGATGGCCCAATACCTTGCTTTCAACGGCTGGCACAAAATCGCCACTATTAATACCGACGAAGACTATGGGAATGGAGCCATATCCTCTTTTCTGAATTACGCGTCGCAGTATAACATAACCGTGCTTTCGAGACAGCTAGTGGAAACGAATGTGGACGCAAATGCAGCCAATCAAATCGCACAGCAAATTATTTCTGCCGAAGCGAGGATCATTGTGTATTTCGGGTTTGCAGCAGAGTACGAGGTGATCGTCCAGCAGGCCACGCTGGCTGGCTGCTACGGCGCTGGATACTTTTGGATCGGAACCGACGGGCTGCAGCAAATGGTCCCTACTACTGCCTATGCCGGCACCTCGTATCTGTTCCCGCTGGAGCGGGCTGACGGGCCAGTGTCGGACGCCTTTGACGCCTACTGGAAAGCCAACAGACTCGGCGTTGGAAACCCTGGCGCAAACGTGTCTTCGATCAACAGCAGCGGCCCGTTTGGCTATTTCCACAGCAGCTGCGTCGATCTAGCGCTTTTGGGCTTTGATGCTCTGGTCAAAGCAAACGGAAACAATGTCACCAAGCTCGCTAATGGTAAGCCGCTCTAATGCAGGTGAGCTAAACAGCCAGATGCAAGTCCCTCAATCATTTAACTTCCCAAATCATGACACGACGACGGGAAGGATATCTCTGGACCAGAACGGCGACAGAAGCGGGGACTACGCGATTATGAATGTTCAGGCAGACGCCAGCCTTGTCCAAGTATCAAAGTGGTCCAATGGCGCAGAATACCAAATTCAGCCATACTACTATCCAGGAGGAGCCAGTTACAAGCCAGCGGACGCAATCGACCCAACAACTGTAGCTGACTATTTACAAACCAGCGGTGACGGACTAGGTATCCTGGCAATCATCTTATTCTTTGTTGGTGCTGTTACCAGTATTGCCTCACTTGTTGGCATAGTCCTGTACCGCAATAGACCAATGATCAGAGCATCAGATGTGTTTGTGGGATTTGCAATGCAATTCTGTATCTTTGTCACTTGGTTTGATTTATTAACAATGCTCAACAAACCAACAAACACTACTTGTACAGTTGATTCTATTATTATTCCAATCACTTTTTCGGTTTACTATGGATTAATGTTTATAAAGAATTACCGAATTTACACAATCTTCACCCGCCCAAGAAGTAGAATCTTGAAAACACACGAAACGATTATAGGAGGAATTATATTTGGTATTCCACCAGCAATTATCATTGCGATTTGGAATGCAAAAGATGCCCCTAAACCAGCAGCTATTACGGTGATGAAAGGCGTTTATGCTTGGACTTGTTCGTCAACTTCAACAAGTTTGCAAAGTGTGATGGTAACGCTCTTATCAGTTTATTGTGCAATTATTCTTGCAATGAATTTGTATATTGCGTTCCAGACTAGAAATATTCCTTCAAAGTACAGCGAAACTAGAGTAATTACTCTGGCTATTTACAATACTACTATCGTAACTATTTCTTAATAGTAGATTACTTTGTTTGCTATCTCGATTCTGCTATCAGAGGGCTTGGGATTCCGATTAAAAGCTGCCATCAAGATGATTGCAGTATTTTACTTGCTATTCTTCAACCTCGTTTCGTCATTCTCATTAAAAGTAGTTCACTGCGTCCAAGACAATGTTCTAAGCACAAAGAGTGGCAGCAAGTCTACTCATAGCATTACTAATCCATCGATGGAAGCCATTTCTGTCAAAGAAAAGGATGCCAAGAAAGGAAAAGCTGGCACTCCAGTTATTCTTCGTAAACCAGGACTGTTCTCTGAATCAAAACCAAGAATGATGCACTCTGAAACTCCTGAATTCGTATCGTTCTGTAGATTCACTAAACTCACTCTTGAAGATGAAGCTGCTTCAAAGAGAGGCGATGGTGAATGCTGGAAACTACCAAACTTGAAAGAATTCAAAGTTGAAAAAGTATCTGACCTTACTAGAAGATATTATTTGGACAAGGACCAGTTTGAAGTTACATATGAGAATGAAGATGATGCAAAGTCTTGGGATAACTATTTCCATCCTTGGACAAATGCTCATATTGCAAAGACAATGTTGGGAGAAGGTAAATAATGTAATTTTGAATAAAGTTTTTGAAAAAGTTATATTCTTTCCATGAATCGAATGCTACAGGTACCTCTTTTGTTGGTCTTTATGTTTCTTCCAACACCCCATCCTACGATTAGTTTCAGTTACCTTTGTCATCAATGCTCTCCATTTCAATCTCATCACCCTCAACCAATTCCAATTCGTCATCTAATTGAGGAGTGTAAGAATATCTAACTCGATACAGTAGCTGGGCAGTGGTCAACAACGTATCTTCCTTGGAGCTTTGAGAGTCCAAATTCTTGTAAGTGTTTTCAGTTGGAGCATTCTTTCTTTTCAATGCCACTAGTTTGGCAACCATTAAGCCAACTACCAATATACAAAAAGCAGCCACAACCAATATCAATAGAATGCTTCCAATGTTATCAGAATTCATATCACTATAACCCTTACCAGTTTTAGTTACAGCACTCCACATCTTCATAGCACCTGCGATGGATTCTGAAAATGTTTCTGAATTGGTGTTTAGGCAGCAGCTCTCACCTGGATTCAAGGAGCAATACTTTTTGTAGGCATCACTAGTGCCTGTGCCGCAAGTAGAAGAATCGGTGTCCACACCAGGTATTTTTGGCTGTCCTGTGAAATTAGGCAACTCCAAGAATTTCTTGCAGACATCTCCCGCTTGACACATACTCTGCCTTCGTTGATTCATTATGCCGTAGTACGGAGAACCTTGGTTCAATTTTGGACAAACATTATCATTTGTCTCCATCAAATGCAGGTAATTTCCATACCTTTGACATACAAAATCTTCTAACCTTGGAGCAGTCTTGCCTTGATTACATTCCTTTGAAAACACAAAGATGTCGGTCAAGCAGTTGTAGGATCGCGAATATGGAATAACTGCAGTGTCATCCAAAGAGCAATTCGCCCATGATTGCCATAGCGTTTTTTGTTCAGTGTTTGTAGACTGTAAAAGTAACTGTTCCCATGTTTTCGCATCCAGAGTGGTTTTCGGTTGGTACACGTTTGAGAGAACATCAACGTCAATCTGCATGTTGGACCATGGTGAACAAACCGTAGTTTCGGTAATCGAAATGCACTTTGGGAATACCATTCCAAATAGTAGGAACTGGAACATGATTAGTTTTTTCGGCAGTGTTTTTATTTGACAAAATTCAAGGCAAAGTTTTTCAGCCCAACACCAGTTGAGTGGTGATAACGGATAGTGATCAGGTGTTTATTGAATTCAGTTGCTGGTGACTATCTCTAATCTGTTAGTCGAAAGTAGGGGATGATATACTCCCACGAACGAGTGAGATAAAACACTGCATGAACCAATCAAAAAACTTGATTTAATAGATTTTATTCAAAAAATTTCAGTAGCTTGAGATTCCTCTTGCTTCTGCTTTTGCCATTGTTGCTTTTCAGCTACAAGGTCTGCCAATTGCTTGGCCATCTCCTGGCGAGCCCTTTCAGACTCTGCCAAAAGGCGTTCCAATTCTTGAACTCTTTCCAACTTTTTAGCACGAGATCGACGAGCAGATTCGGTATTTCTACGTCTCTTTTCTTCAACCTCGGCCAAAAGTTCTTGATGGTTAAGATAGTGTTCGCGTCTCTTCTTGGTTACTTTGCCAGATGCAGAAGTAACAGACAGATCACGAGCCATACCAATAGATCCAAAGGATGGGGAATGGCTGATTGGAACCTGTTCCAATGGTGACATTGCTGCCATTGGGAAGCTAGTCTTTAGAATATCTTCAAAGGTAAGTGGTGTGTTCAAAGGAGACTGGAACTGTTGTTGGTAAACAGTTCCGCCGAAAGAACTATCCGTTGGTGTCATTAATGGGGTAGTTAAAAATGTTTCCACAGCAGGCGACAATATCTGATGAGCTTGGTAGTTGTTGATACATTGAGCGCTTAGTTTTGGTGAAATGGTGAATAGTTTAGAGAGAGTAAGGTTTTCGTTTGATTCTTCGAGTCTTGAAGAAGAGCTTTGCTGGTGCTTGAGGGAGCAAAAAGTGATTCGTTTTCGTGCTTTTGGTTCTGCGATAAATTAGTTCCTTCTTTCTTTGAGGAACTGATACGGAAACGGTTGTTATTGTTTGTCTTGGTTCTCCCCCTTTTATAATTCTGCGCCGCGCCACATGATCCAAAGTGCTTTTTGAAACCACACAAAGAGCAAAGCTACAAAGGAAATTTGACCGAAAAAGCCTCCGGAATAATTAGATATCAATTGTAATCGATATATGTGTGAGTTTGAAGCGGGTTGGTGAGCAAACCACAGACTTTTTGATGTCGCAAGAATAACAATTTCCAGTGACTCACATTACAATGTGGCTTGTAAGTCTGAGCTCCGCCCCGTTTTTTGTGTTATTTGATTGACATATATCTAGACAGGAAGGCATGTTAAATCAAAAAGTCTGGTAATATGGTTTAGTTTCTCAGAGACCCATTGTTAGCCTCAACACTCAAGTAGCACATACAACCATAATCGATTTGAATCAAACAGTATATAATATATTAGGCAAAAGAATTCTTCAACTGTGGTTTTAACAGCGGGGTAAATATTCTTATTTGTGGTTGGTCAAAAACAATGTCATCGCAATTGATGAAATCTTCTAGTCTAAATTGGTCTTGTAAATAGTCTTGCGAGATGTAGGATTGGTTGGACACGTATGAGAGTGTAGGCGACGGCTGAGTATAAAGCCGCTGTGGGTAGAAGGATTGCGCATCAAATATAGCTGGTGTTTGAACTTGGAATTGATTCTTCAAATTCTTTTCGTGTGGGTTAAAAGACACAAATTGATATTGAGTGTTTGAAGAGAACATGTGCGCACATTTGATTGTTATCACCTTTTATATATTTGATGAAACATTACTCTGGGACTTTTGAATTGGTGGCTCAATTTGACGGTGTCCCATTCTGTTCATCAAAAGGCAGAACATTCAGTTCCACTTGTATGCACGGTAACATTGAACGCGGTGGCGATATTCCACGTTTTTACCAATGGATATGGAAAACTGTGTGCAATCCCGTCGCTATTGGTACTGAGGGTTCACAGAGGATGATGTAAAAATATTTTTGGCTCTTTATGAGTTCTGTTTTTGGCAATGATGTTTCAAATTGTGGTGCCACCAATCAATGCTGTGAAATGGCAGTGCCCCAAATAGGTGTAAAACGAATGACGCAATCCTATATTAATATCAACAGATAGATTTGCCCTTGATCTTCGATAACAGCAAGAGCACTCTTTCTGTTGGAATCTCGGGTTTCCACGTCGCAACCTTGTGTAATTAGTTAAATTGTGAGTCTTCCAAATCAAGATACCTGAAACACCCAACATATGACGGGATTTAATTGGCGGGACACTGTCTACGGATCATAAATTGAAACTCTTTGAATCTAAAGCCCACCTTTGAAATGCTCTGATTAAAACATGAACCGGATCATCAGCCAAAGTTTATTATATTTAAATTACACCTACCCCTTCACCCAAAATACTTCATGTACAGGCATCTTTGGCTTTGAAAAAATGAAATCTCTTAATGCAGCTGGATCTTGAGGCTTGTTTACAAGTCTACAGTTAATAGAAGGTACGAATCAAGGATAGTTAATTCCCACTTGTCATTCTTTTTGTGGAAAAACCGAGATACCCACTGCTCTTTTCTAGATTTAACTAATGTTCGTTGGTTCTCTTCGATCTTTTGTTTTTCTTGAGTTGCAGTGGTATGATCGTTTGCTTTAACAGCGGCAGCAACGTGTTTCCATAGTCTATTTAAATACAAATTACTTTGCGGATTCAAAGTCTTCCATATCTGGATGTAATGTCCTCGGTTTGATTTTTGGCGGAACTGTTGCATCAAACAACAGGATTTCTTTTCCTTTAGAGTCTGTAGCAAACGTTTTGCCAGACCACTTGCCACAGATCTTGTATACAGTCTCACCAGTAGACTTTTTAATAATTTTACCAGCGATACAATCTCTATCGCTACCTCCAAAGAATCCCTTGAATTAGCTGAAACGGTACTTTTTGTTTATATTCAATCGTACAGCTGTAGTCAGATTTGTTGCTAGAAATGGTACATGAATCGCCCAATTCCATAAACATTGTTCCAAATAAGATTGACCTAGCGTATATATTTGGTTCTGTAACTCTGTATTCGTCGTTGGGTAAATAGATGGTTGATCCGCCTTCCATCATTGTCGCCGCGCTGTTTCCAAAGAATTTTGCCTGAGGTATCAACTCTCCACTAATAGCGATTCCTTTCTGAGGGTTTCCATAAAAGAAAGCAGACATTGGTGGATGGTGTGAAACTTGTTCACAAATATAAAAGCCTTCGCTTCCATCATCCTCAATCCAAGAGCATCTATAAAACTCTCCCAAGATTGGGTTAAACGGTTTCTTCACACCTTTAGGTCTAATATGCCATCCGGATAAAAAGTAGCGAACCACCTGTAGGATTCGCTCTTGCGGCAAAGTCAATTCAGCGCATCTGTGTTAAATCGATATCGTACTTGAATAGAATATCCTGATATGTAAAGAAATCTGATAATCTTTCGCACATGCTTCTTGGCTCCAAAACAAATGTGGGAAGGGTAACTCTGTGAAGGTCAGTTCCCTTCCTTAATTGACCAATAATCTCCATTATGATGCTTCTGTTGCCTTCATCGAAATCTTCGTCTGCCATGGATGTTTGGTGAAAAAATTAAACGCCTCCTATAACTAAAAAACACAATGGATATCCTGTAGCTGCTCTCAAAACATGGATATAGAAATGGATTCCAAAACCAAACAAATTTGTTTTGGAGCCGATCAAAATATAAAGTAAACCGCGTTAAATTGTTTATATTAAATCTTGTCCATTTGCTTGAAAATGATTACTTTTTGGCTTCAATTTCTCGATTGGTATATAAAACAACCAACTGCGGTTACAGATTGATTACCTTATTATCGGAATAGCAAACAGCCAACTTGTCACCTTTAGGGCTATAAGCAAGCTCAAACACTCCGCCTTCGCCGGTATAAGAATTAACTAAACTTCCATCCTGAGGTTATCAAATATTACCTTCAAGTTCCATACATAAACGCTCTTGTCGACAGATCCACTCGCTAAAAAGGTAGAATCCGGAGTGAATGAAACGGAATAGACTGCCTCTTTATGTTGCGACAGAGTATATAGACAATTCCCAGAATTTATATCCCATAACCTTATCGCACCATCAAAAGAAGCGCTAGATTAGCAATGGTTTACGTTGCAAGCCATAGTTTATCTTCGTTTGGTTTAGCTGGACACCATCTTACTGTGTAGATCTCTTTATCATGGGCAGTCAAATCCCATATTGGATCGTCTTGATCTAGCGACCAAACCTTTGCAGTTCTGTCATCTGCACAGGAGGCCAAATATTTACCTCTAGGATCCCACCTTATGCAATTCACTTCATCTGTGTGGCCTGAAAATCTCTTTAAAGGCTCCAGAGAACCCAACTGACAAACGAAAATCTTTTTATCGGCAGAACTGGTGGCAAATGTAATATCATCTCTCCAATCAACATCCAAAGTAGGGCCAGTGTGAAAGGAAAATTGCTGTCTAGAGTCGCCCGTCCTAATATCCCACACAATTGCGCTAGTATCCAATCCCCCACTAAGTAATAAATCCCCCTTTTTGTTCCATTTAAGTGAAAATATTGGGCCAACATGTCTTTCCATAACAAACTTTAGCTCTCCAGATTTATGCCATATTCTTGCAAATCCATCATAAGAACCGGTGGCTAGCAGGCTGCCGTCGGGCTACATTTAACTATTAATTACACTCCATTCTAATGTAGTAATATCTTTGCTTTCAGCTGAAGAATTGCTGTGTGGCAAAACTATACTCGTAACTTTTACACTTGGATCCTCAGGTATATTCCATATTCTAGCAGACCCGTCAGCGCTACCTGTGGCCAACAGAGGATAGACAGAGTTCCAAGAACACACAAATACCTATTGTAAACTGATATATACATCTGACTCATGCTCTTTCAGTGCTATTACATTAGTGCTCGAAATTTCGATATTTTTGTTTTGCTTCTCTTCACTCTTGTCCTTCTCTTCCTTGCGCTTCTTTTTCTTCTTCTTTTCTTGTATTTGACAGACATGAGGACCCAACAGTGTGAAGGGAGCTACACATTTCTTTTCGCTGCCGTCCTGAAGTTAAAAACAAATACTTCATTGAGGTGCGTTTCAACTTGTGAAAAGAGTAAGCCTTTCTGTAGCAGCGTTATCAGTGCTCCAGGACTGACTGAACCTTGTTTGATCTCTGCCATGTGTATCGCGGTTTCATATTGAAAAGCAAACGAAGTATGAGTGAATCCTGATATTAATGTTTGTCAACCTGATTCTAATAGATACCTGTACACCAGATAGTTTACTTCGTCTGAAGTGATGCTCATTTGGTTTTTTAAAATTTGCTGAAAATTTCTCCAAAAAAACGACCGTTCAATGGCCTCACAGATTGTAAAGGAATTGCAGGTAATGAATGAGAACACTTGGTTCCAGATAGGTAGGAATTAACTGACGCCTAGGTAAGCCGATGATAACCCACAGGTAACTAGGAACGATTTACGTTTAGGTATAGGAAATCTAACATAAGGTAACCCTCCTTAATCGCAGGTCAAGTAGCTGAAAACATGTCTGATCCAGATAAAGCGCTAGCCGCATACGAAAACTGTCTTCGTCACAATCCATACTCTGAAAAAACTCTGACCATCATCGCCTCGTTATGTCGATCTCAAGAAAAATACGCAAAGGTCCTCGATTCTGATTATAGGCGGCTGAGTATTTCCAGCGAATCCTCAAATTACATGAAAGCAACGGCGAGGTATGGGGAGCTTTGGGACACTGTTATTTGATGTTGGATGACCTACACAAAGCCTATTCCGCTTACCAACAAGCGCTCTACCACCTACCAAACCCAAAAGTACTTTATTATTTATGTAGGAACCTAAATTATGGTACGGGATTGGAATATTGTACGATCGATATGGCTCTTTTGAACACGCAGAAGATGCATTCTCGGCAGTAATCGAAATGGATCCAAATTTTGAAAAAGCAAACGAAATTTACTTTAGACTTGGAATTATTTACAAACAAGAGGGCAAATACGAGAACAGTTTAGAGTGTTTCAAATACATCTTGAACTGTCCACCAAGCCCGTTGACTGAGCTAGATATTTGGTTCCAAATTGGGCATTTGTATGAGCAGCAGAAAGAATATGGGAAGGCGAGAGAGGCATACGAAAGGGTTTTGGCTGAAAGCCCTAAACATGCCAAAGTATTGCAGCAGCTTGGATGGCTATACCATATTTCAAATTCCGGGTTCACAAACCAAGATGCCGCTATTAGCCATCTTACTCGCTCAATTGAATCTGACCAAACTGATGCCCAAAGCTTTTATTTCTTGGGACGCTGCTATATGGCCCAGCAAAAGTACAATGATGCCTATAATGCCTATCAGCAAGCTGTATACCGGGATGGTCGTAATCCTACTTTCTGGTGCTCGATTGGTGTGCTTTATTACCAAATTAACCAATATTCAGATGCCCTTGATGCTTATAGTAGGGCGATTAGACTAAACCCATATATCTCTGAAGTTTGGTAATTGCTTTTAATTTTAGGTTTGACTTGGGGACACTGTACGAGTCTTGCGAAAACCAGCAATCTGACGCACTGGATGCATACACCAAAGCACTTGAGATTGATCCAAATAACGCATTAATTAAACAAAGAATTCAATATCTAAAGAATCCTAATAATGGTGAAAATCCTCCTCAATTACAACCTCAACAACCAGCTCCCCAAGATACTGCTCCTCCAAAATATCCAAATGCTGGTGGAAGCGCACCTGTAAACTTTAGAGTAAGTCAATTTAACACTAGTCTCCTCATTTACCGGAAAGACCTTCAAGTAACCAACAGCAGCAACCGCGAAAAGTTGGCCAGAAACCAGTGTTGAATGGCGGCGGTCCTACTTCATTCAACCAACTGGCTAATCCAAATCCACCACCTCCTGGACAAAACCCTCAACGTCCACCTCCACAGCAGCAATCTCGTCCGATGATGTTGGGTCCACAACTCAATAGGGCTGGCTTGCCAGACGAGAAAGAAGAAGCACCTCAAACTGGCAAGAGACGTTTGACACCGATTGATGGTCCAGATATGAAGAGATACAAACCCCCTCAATAAAAGTTTCAGCTTTGCAATTCTTTATTAAGTCACTTTTCCCTGACTACACCAACATTGGCTGGTCTCAATATTCTGTCTTTCATTTTGTACCCAATCTTGTCCACATGGATAATAGTACCTGGTTCCTTTCCTTCAACCACAGATTGGAAAATGGCAGTGTGTAGATTGTAGTCAAACTTTTCACCGAGCGGATTATAGTGTGTGATTCCATATTGTTCAAATACCTTCCACAACTCTTTTCTAGTCAATTCAACACCAACATATAATTTGCCCAATTCTGGGTTCAACTTGTTTTCTCCTCGTTCACTCTCTGGAACAGCGTTCAGAGCTAGGGTGAGTACATCTGCAGTGTCTAGCAAATCTTTGGCAAATTTCTGGACAGCGTAGGCTTCCTTGTCCTGAATTTCCTTGCGGGTTCTAATTCGGAGATTTTCAGCGTCAGCCAATGCTCTGCGATATAAATCCTTTAATTCAGCGATTTCATGGTCCTTCTTCTTTAATAATTCTTGAAAATCTTCAGTTTTTCCGTCTTTGTTTTCCTCAGATTTTTGTTCTTGTTTTGGTTCGTCGGCCTTTTCTGCGTAGAATCTTTTAGGCACAACGAATCGTTGCGCAGTTAACACGCGGTTGATTTTGAGTAAATTCAGAGAAGGGCGGGCAATTCTTGTAATGGTTCCAATCATTTTTTAATTTTTTTTTGAAAATTTTCAAGTGGCTTTAAATTCTTATTTCCCCATCACTTTACAACCACTCCATCTCCGTCAATGAGACTCTGCATATTTCAAAGATATTCGATTCAGGTCCGCTTCTCCAGCACGAATGAAATTAAATTATTGAATCAGAAATTTAAAGTTGACCACACTACCAATGTTTCCTTACCAATTATTGAGAAACTGGAAGCAAAATTATTGAAAACTCCAAATCACCCATTGAAGATATTGAAGGATAAAGTCGACTCATATTTTACCGGGATCTTCGCCTACAAGATATTGGATTCAATGAACCCAATTGTAACAACCAAACAAAATTTTGATGACTTGCTTTTCACAAAAGACCATCCAGGGAGACGACCAACAGACACTTATTATGTTAATGAAGAGTTGGTGTTGCGAACCCACACTTCAGCTCATCAATCTGAAGCATTGGCGAGCAAGGAATCAGATGGTTATATTTTATCCGCAGATGTATATCGTAGAGATGAAATTGATCCTACACACTACCCAGTATTTCATCAAATGGAAGGTATTAGACTCTTTTCAAAGAAAGATTTGACCAATTTAAAGTTACCGCAACACGTAATGGAAGAACTATCAAAAGAAGGGGACAACCCAGTTCAGTCAGTTCATGATATCGGTGATGTTGACTTGGTTTCTAGACATTTACGAATTGAATTGGAAGGGCTGATGAAGCATCTTTTCCACCAAGATTTACAGATTAGATGGATAAAAGCATACTTTCCATTTACTTCTCCTAGCTGGGAAATGGAAATATATTACAACAACGAGTGGTTAGAAGTATTAGGCTGTGGTGTAATTGAGCAAGAAATCCTTAAAAATGCAGGTGTGGATAAAGTTGGTTGGGCATTTGGCATTGGATTAGAACGCATTGCAATGGTATAAATATCTAACAAAAGATTCTATTTAATATTCCAGATATTAGACTATTCTGGTCTAAAGATGAACGATTCCTATCGCAATTTAAAGATGGTCAAATAACAGAATTCAAGCCATTCTCTAAATATC
This sequence comes from Boothiomyces macroporosus, assembly GCA_027604185.1. Lineage (NCBI taxonomy): Eukaryota > Fungi > Chytridiomycota > Chytridiomycetes > Rhizophydiales > Terramycetaceae > Boothiomyces > Boothiomyces macroporosus. Next base: position 8,809 of record JADGKB010000173.1, on the reverse strand, counting down.
CTAGTTGCTATAAAGATTTATCATTTTGGATAAAGAGTGAAATTCATGAAAATGACTTTGTAGAGGTTGTTCGCACAGTTTGTGGGGATTTGGTAGAAAGAGTTGCACTGATAGATACATTTGTTCATCCTAAAACCAAACGAACCAGCAAGTGTTTCAGAATAGACTATCGCGCTATGGATAGGTATTTTGTATTAATATAGAAACTTGACAAACAAGGAAGTGGACACTATTCATGCAGAATTATGTAAAGCTGTGGTTGAAAAATTCAATGTCGAGCTTCGATAATAAATTGAATCTAGTCTGAATCAATAGATTGGAGCTTTATTTACTAGTAAAAGGACAATACTTGTACAGAAAAATCATTGCTGTTGCCCTTATTCTTTAGTTTCGCGTTCAACAGAGTATTTTGAATTACGCCAATTCTCAAATCCATTTGCTTAATTTCAGCCTAAAATTAATCCCAATTACCTTTAGTTTGGTGGATCCTTGCTTAATTGCAATCAATGGCTTTGAATCTGTCATTCCACTTCCGAGTTCGTCCATTCTAGACTAACATTAACATAGAGTACTTTGACTGAATCCAGATCCTCTGATATTCTAGACAGTTCATTGGTCAATTCAGTGACATTAGTCGATGCTACTGAGTGTTTTTGCTTAGATTCCGACGCTTGGTCTTGTATTCGTTTATACTGTTCAATCTGTGTTAAATACTGTTACTTGAGATTCGAATTGTGAATTAATGTACTTTTCCCTGCTAGCAATCTTTTCCAAACTTTGCTCGATTTCGGCATGGAGTTTGGTCAATTGCGCGTGTGTTTCAATTTTAGTTTCTTGAATGTTCTTTTGATGGTGCTCCATTTGCTGTAGGTGCAGTCTCCAGTCCTTGTTGTCGTTGGGAATCACCACTTTTAAAAGTGGAGTAACTCGTTCAACTTCCAATCTCCATTCTGCGGGATCAGTCTTTGGAGCTTGTTGTGGCTGTACTTCTTGCTTTCTAGATATTTGAGTCTCTAAAAAGTTTTCATCTTCTTCCTGGTTTGCTTCTACCTCTTCTACCGTCTCTGTTGTAACTTCTGCGTCATAGTCTACTTCAGCTTCTTCCGGGTAGCTACTTCAGAAATAGATTACTCGTCAACCTTATGAATTGGCTGCTGGAATGTAATTTTTCGCTGTATCAATGCGATATCTGCCAAACTTTGCAATACGTACAGACATGCATCTCCATAGGCTTGTTTTAGTTTTTGAGGTCCGTATTCAAATGGAATCCCTAGTTTCTTCAATTCCGCAGCTGTATTAATAATATAAACCTATATTCGCGCAAGTGGCATTTGGGTCGTCGAATTGGCCTGGCTTGTCAAATGGAACATTGACAATCTTCATAAACCAAGTAAATAACAGAACAAAGGTGTAAAACTGCTCATTAGGGTTTGTATCTGGATACGAAAAGTAAAATCTGTGTATTGGTGGAATATTGCTAGCGTTAACGAATTGTACTTTGGAATACAAAATTCTTTTTGATAATTTAGACATTTCAGTTTATCCAAAATTTCATCCATCGAAGCTGCGGTGGAAGATAATGTTCCTCTGCTGGAAGATCTTCCTCCGCTAGATAGTTGCTCTAATGACCCCATCTCACTTCCTTTCGTAGACATTTTTAATTTTACGCGATTTTTTCATGTTGATTTTCAAGCGCTATTTGTCGCACCCAGCACAATTAGGATTTGCCTTTGATATTGATGGTGTACTAATAAGAGGGGCAAAAGTACTTCCGCAGGGTGTTAAAATGCTCAAATTATTACAGGAAAAGAAATGCCCATTCATATTGTTGACCAATGGGGGAGGAGTGACAGAAGCCAGGAAAGCGGCTGAATTATCGTCAAAATTCAACCTCCCACTCAATCCAAAGCAAATTGTATTATCGCATTCTCCTATGCAGCGGCTGGCTTCAAAATACGGGGACAAACCAGTGTTAATTGTTGGAAAAGACACTTGCAGAGAAGTTGCATTATCTTATGGATTCAAGCATGTCGTTACCACCGATGATATTTATGAATGGAACCATACAGTTTGGCCGTTCAAGAATCCCCCATCAAATCGTCGTACTGATTTGAATTTGGAGAATTTGCAAATAGCAGCCATAATGATGTTTTATGATTCTTGGGATTGGGGAAAGGTGTGTCAAATCTAACAGCAGGATATGCAGATCATGTGTGATTTACTTCGGTCCAATCAAGGCAAGTTGGGCACACTTACAAATGAGCCAAGTAAACAAAGGTAATTGCGTATTAATTAGTGTTCCGCTTTATTTCAGCAATTCTGATTTTGTATGGAGCAACGACTACCCACTTACTAGATTTGCGCAAGGTGCATTTAGGATATCTCTAGAAGCAGTTTACAAAAGGCTTACTGGAAATCAACTTGAATACACCCGCTTTGGTAAACCTGAAGCAGAAACTTATCGGTAATTTTGATTAACATAGGTATGCAGAGGATCTGCTGGACAATATATCCGATGAAATGTGGCCAGAACATACTCATGTTCAACGGACTGTTTATGCGATTGGTGGTACAGTGTTTCTAAGTTAGATAATCCTGCTTCTGATATCAAGGGAGCCAATGACCATGGGTGGGAATCTATCCTCGTCAGAACTGGCGTTTGGGATGAATCTCATGGCCATGATCATGATGCAAAATACCTTGTTCATGACGTAGAGGAAGCGGTAATGTTGGCATTAGAAAAAGAAAAACTTGTGTGAATTAATAAACTGACCATGCATTCACGATTATCCATCGCATCTCCAAGTATGGATCAGATTTCGTACTCGTCGCCCACCTTGGTTTCCCAAAAAAGTCCGAATCTTGAATGGTAATCTCCCCTAACAATAGAAGGACATTCGTGATTTTTTCAAGGTAGTTCGACGTTTAAATTACAGCCTAAATGTACATCATTTCTAATGCTAGCATCCGCAAAGAAGGAACAGCGATCGGTCGTAATCGTAGACTCTGATGATGAACCGGAAGAGAAACCTAAACAAGTAGCAGGAAAGAGAAAGCTACCAGACGCCTTTGATACTCAACCGTAAGCAGCTCTTATATTAGAAAGAAATTAGTCGATCCGTCGAGCTTCTTCAACAAGCCAGTTGCACAGTCAGAGAAATCCATTACAAAAAAGAATCAAAACGCAAGCAACGAGGACGAATTCGATCAAGCAGCACTAAAATTGTTGGATGAAGTCGAAAGGAATGAGAAGAGTAAAGAGAATTTCATTCCAGAAGATAAGGCGCCAGCTAGCAAGACTAAAATTGAGAAAAAAGTTGAAAAAGTCAAACCAGTTCCAAAGGCATCACCAGCAAAGAGAAAAGCGGATGATGTTGAAGAAAAGCCAACTAAGTTTGTGGTGGTAGCAGACACGAAAAAGTCTCCTGTCAAAGAACAACCAAAGGATGAACAGCCCAAGAAGTTCAAGTACTTACTTTTTAAAGCAGTTATCATGAATATGCAGCCAGGAAAGCCGTCCATGCACAAGCTATTGTTCAAAGACCGCCACCAATTGGCTCCCCAAATTGCTTGGCTGGATTGACGTTTGTATTCACGGGGGATTTGGCTTCACTATCCAGAGAAGATTCTACGGATATCATCAAAAGATACGGAGGGTACAAACCGATATAATATAGAAAAGTTACAACAGCGCCTAGCAAGAAAACCTCTTATGTGGTAGTTGGACAAGATCCTGGACCAAAAAAGATGGAAAAGATTGCAGACTTGAAATTGAAAACCCTTAATGAGGATGAGTTTTATGATTTCATCAATTCATTTGGAACTGGGTCAGCAAACACAAACGCATCTGCCAAATCAGACTCTAAAACTACCACTGCACCAACAGCTGGTTCAAAGAAACCAGCAAAAGATAAAGGAAAAGCCCCAATTGCTGCTACCATTCCATTCACAAAGCCCAAATCATCAGACCAACTCTGGACAGATAAATATAAACCCCAAAACTACAGCGAAGTGATAGCAAACAAAACTTTGATTGAAAAATTAGCTTTATGGGTTAGAGAATGGTAACATCATATTGAGTGTAGGGATAAGAACAGAAAAGCAGGCTTTCCAAAAGGCAACAAAGACTCTGTCACACAATATAGGGCTGCTTTACTTTCTGGACCTCCTGGTATTGGTAAAACAACAGCAGCGCATTTAGTTGCAAAGTTTGAAAATGTTGATGTCCTTGAATTCAATGCTAGTGATTCTAGAAGCAAGAAAACATTAGACGACTTGGTTAGAGAAGCAACATTGTCGGGAACTGTCAAGGACTATTTCAGTGGTAAACCCCAATCCAAGGGCAAAAAGATAATCATCATGGAGTAATTATATTTTGATAAATAGTGAAGTAGATGGTATGTCTAGTGGAGACCGTGGTGGAATAGCTGAAATTATCCAAATTATCAAAAAGAGCCATGTTCCTATTATTTGTATCTGTAATGATCGCTCGTCACCAAAAATTAGATCACTTGCAAATTACACTTTGGATTTAAGATTTAGAAGGTGTCGTTAATTAACCATAGAGCTACAGCACAGCAGGTTGAAGCAAGATTGAAAACAATTGCTCAAAAGGAGGGACTGACACTGGAGCCAAATGCTATTGCAGAATTAGTGGCGTCCACTTCAGGAGATATTCGCCAGATTTTGAATATTTTGTCCACTTACAGGTTGTCTCACAACAATTTATCGTTTGACGACTCCAAGAATATGTATTTGGCAGTTAACCTAGCTCTAATTCTGTCACAAAGAATGTGTCACTTTCTCCATTCGACATTACTTCACGTCTATTCACCCAACATTCATTTAGATCTACTTCTTTCAATGACAAAATAGATTTATACTTTCAAGACTTTTCACTCATACCATTGATGGTCCAAGTAATAGCCATTTGATTTAGGAAAACTATTTGCATTGCAACTCTCAACTTGCTCGAGAGTCGGGTGCTGTTGGTAAACAAATGAACCACCAAGTAATGAATTTAATGGCACAGGCGGCGGACTCTATTTCTTTGGGAGATATTTTAGATAGTAGCCAAAGAAAAGAAAACTCTTGGTCCCTTTTACCTATTCATGGTGTCATTTCTACTATTCGTCCTTGCTTCTTTGCTCATGGTCAACTGAAAGGAATGATTCAGTTCCCATCTTGGTTAGGGCAAAACTCGAAGCAAGGCAAAGGAAATAGACTGTTGCGTGAATTGCAACTCCACACGCGATTGCACACCTCTGCAGACAAGAATGAATTGCGTCTGTCTTATTTACCTTTGCTTGCAAAGAAGTTGACCAAACCAATGGCTGATAGTGAAGATGGTATATCAGATGTTATAAATCTGATGGACAGTTATTATTTGAACAAAGATGATTTCGACTCTGTAATGGAATTAGGGTATCAGTCATACCCAAGCGGTATTCCATCAAAAACCAAGTCTGCATTTACCAGAACGTATTCAGATATTAATTTAGATACAACAAAACCAGTCACCCAACACCATTTTCTTCAGAGGTGAAAGCCTCGCGTGCCTCTGCATCTATGGATGTTCCTGATTTAGAAGATGTTGTTCTTGAAGATGAACCGGTGGAAGAGGAGGAGGAAGAAGAGGAAGATAAGCCAGTACAGACTGTCAAAAAAGGGAAACCAGCAAAAGCCAGTGCGAAATCTTCTTCATCCAAAGGAAAACAAAAGAATTCCAAGTGAATAAAAATAGTTTATTGGTGGATATGTGTTATTTTATGCATGCTCATGTCTACTAATTCATCAGCAGAGTAAGTGCAGCCTTCGTTTATGCAATAATATCTGCCTCCACTAAAAATTGCATTGTATTGCCCATCGACTATATGACACTTTTGATGAATGTCAAGAGAAATTGAGTCGGTAAAATACTCCTTGCAGTCCTTGAATCGGCAAGTGAACTGTCTTTTGCCATATGAGGATGTCATCGCTGTATTCAAAGGCTTGGAAAAGATGTTCGGAATTATAATTTGATCACAAGTGCCAAACACAACTTTTCCTACCATGATTCCACAATTCAAAATAAAACATGAAGAGTAAAGAGTCCAATCAAGTGGATATTAGTTTTCACGTCTGCCGTACAAAGGATGAGAGTTTAGGCGTTAATTTTCAACCAAAGGTAGAGAAAAACGAAACGTGCCTTGATATACTTTGATGTTTCGCTACAGACCATTTCATTTACCACTGCTTTCTAAACTGCACCTCCCCAAACATGCCAATTATAGCTTTTCAGTAAAGGAAATTGCAAAGAAATATGGGCCAGCAACATTTATAACTTATTCAATGGTATCCGCAGTGTCTTGCACGACATGGTAAGAAGTATTAATCAAGGCTGGCTTTACTTTCTTTTGGAATTGACTTGGCACCTTTAACTAAGGAAATCAACAAAGTGCGACATTATGTTTTCGCTGATCAGGATAATATAGACTTTGATACACATGGAAAGGCTGATTGGACTACTATATTGGGAGCAACATGGGTGATACACACTGTAATTTTACCAGTGAGGGTAGGAATAACAGCTTTATTTACCCCAACTGTAGCTAGAATCTTCCAAAGGAGAGGATGGAGTCTCAAATTCCCAAAGCTCAAGTAGGAAATTATTCAAAACACCTTTTTACAATATATCATTCACAAAGTGCAAAAGTTTAATTATTTTCTGTCGCATTGACTTCTGAGTCATCATTAGGGGTCGCAGTCGCCCTCGCCCAGCCCATCTCGCCCGCCCAGAGAGACTGTCGCCCTCGCCCAGCCCGCCCAAGAATTTCTTCGCCCGCCCTCGCCCGCCCATTTCTTAATGTAAGGGAAAATGATTTGTATTATTATTTCTGCATTAAAAAAGAACATATAATCAACAACTATTAGTATAACAGCTTTATTTGAATATTGGATTATTCATCCAGTCTTTCATTAACAGCAAAGCAGATATTGATTTTGCCCCAAGACTAGCTCTGTTTGCAGTAACAACATTACCTGCATTGCTGAAAAATCTCTCTACGCAAACACTCGATGGTTGTGCTGCAAAAATATCCCGAGCAATCAAAGGCAAAAGGACAAAAGTTTGACTTTCCTCCATATTTTTCCAAAAAACTAAAGGATCAATATCTCTCTTTCCTATGCAGTATTCTTTCTGATATCCAAGATTAAGAATAATTACCTTTCTACTTCGTATTGGTACAACGGCTTATCGTTCGTTGGCGATTCGTCATCACTATCCAACAGAGACACTATATTGTTTGGTTTAGTAGTTGGTGCAATGGGAGGGTAGTCTTGAAATTGGTCACTTTGATATATTGGACGGTCAGTAATTACGCTAGACCAGTCAAAATTAGTGCGAGAAAGTACGCCGCGTAATTCAAGAACGTAATTGTATACTGCCACTAGTTCGACAAACCTATCTTTTAAATTTTTAATGTCGTCATCTAACCAATATTTTCGGAAGAATGTCAGATTTCGCCTTGGATCAAGTAAAGTGCATATTTGAGCTATAACTCCACTTTTGTCATTATAAAGTTGCAGCTTTGAAATGGCAGCATCAATAGCATTATCCAAATATTTAGAGAATGGATATTTACTCGATTGAGGAGGTTTAGATTCCTTTAATTTAACTTCAACTTTTTCATAAGTGTATAATGATGAAGATAACGTGGGACTGTTTGATACACATACCTCCTTTGATGCTGCTTCGAATATAACTAAAATTTTGCTGATTCTGGAATTAAACAAGAAAATACCTTTCAAGTACGACCCAATCAATTTCAGTAATTTTAATAGAAAATACAATCCCCATTTTAGTTATTGCATCCTTTAAAATTAAAGCACGCTGAATCATGTAGTATGTTGAATTCCATCGTGTTTGCACATCATACACTGGTAACAACATTTTGTTTGTTCCTACAATTTTACTTGAATTTTGGGCATATAGTTTAAATTCACTCAATTTTTCTGTGCTTCTCCTGATTTTTTTTATGATATTTCGTAATTTGGTGATTGGTATTTTTGATTCTTGGAGCTCTTCCTTTGAAAGCCTAGGTTGAAAGTGTTCTTCCCCATCGTCTACTTCACTATCGTCATCTGAATCTTCCAAAGTTTCCGAGTCACTTGAAACCTCCTGTTCATTGAGGGTATCCAAGTCTGGTTGAAAATATTCTTTATCGTCTGCTGGATCTATTTTGCCTTTTATATGCGAGTCAAAGTATTTTAAAAATGCTTTAGCTACCAAATTTATGACATGAGCTTGACAGCGTATATGACCCCATGTGGTTTGAAAAGGATATAACCATTCTGAACTAGCTATTTCCAGATGTGTTAACATTACGTCGTTATTCGAGGCATTATCACACGTAATTCCCATTATTTTGTTTTCTAATCCAAAATTTGTAATTGATTTGGAGAGTAAATGTGCCATATTTTTCCCAGTTTTTTTAAAGTCGCAGTATGTGAATCCAATGTAAGTACTGTGGTATTTCCAATTAGGATCAATCCAATGTGCACTTATTCCTGCAAAATCCATATTATTGCGGCTCTTCCAACCATCAATTGTGAGAGATATTCTAGTGGATTCTAAACGAGAAAAGTAGTCAACAACCTTTTGCATCTTCAAATCTACTAAAGATAGAATATAATTTCTGACAGTGTTTGCTGTATATGTTTTGACTTCATTATTCAAAAAGGTGTGCAAATACTTTGTCTCACCCCACTCTGCATATGTAAATGGTAAATTGTTTGCAACGATATTTGACGCGAGGGCCTTTTTGTATTC
>JADGKB010000172.1:0-21341 GCA_027604185.1 Boothiomyces macroporosus | reverse complement strand
ATACTCTTTGACTTCTATGGCTGTTGTCTTGGTAACTGCCATGTTCTTGCTCTAATAAAGCTCATTGATTCTTGAATGTGAAATAACCTCCTGTTTTCTTGAATGTGAAATAACCTCCTGTTTCCTTGAAGGCGATACATGTAATTGCACGTAGCTGAAAATGAGCACGCTGGTCTTATTGGTTGAGCTTCATCTTCACTAGAGGTCTAGAGCGCACCTGATTAAACCAAGAACGTTCCCTACTTCCAAAAACCCGAAATACATTTCAATGCCGGTGCCACATATGATATCACTCAGCTGCATCAAGGGATAAATAACACTAATTGAAACAATTTGGGTTTGAATTTTTTCTGTAAATCTCATGGACACATTTATTCACTCTTCACACTTTAGACACTGGATAAAAACTTCAAATGAATTATTAGAGATTAGAACCAAAGAGAATCAGGATAGCATCGAGCGGGTAAAGGAATCGTTCAGAAAAGACAAAGTATTTTACACTAACACAGGAATTGGATCCAACAGTAAAAATTCCTGTGCAATTCATTACTGTTCAAGATCAAATCGACTTGGTTTCTTTTTATACTACCAAGATATCGGATTATTGTAAAGTTTTCAAATTTCAAAAAACAATACAGTACACTTGTGTCCTGCTCTTCAAACGATTTTATTTAGTAAGATCTATTATGGAATACGATATAAAACTGGTATTGCTTTCTTGTCTGTTCTTGTCAACAAAAATTGAGCATTTGCCAATTGGATTGTCCGAGTTCTTGCAAAAAGTAAACCATTCTAACGCAGATTCCAAAAGGCCCGCAGGAAGGCGAAATGCTGGATTTGGAGCTGCTGGTAAGCACGGCTTTGAATTTTGAATACCAAGTTCACCATCCAGATTGGCCTCTTGAAGGATTCTATCTTGATATGCAGGTACTTTATACTAACGAGACTTTTATAAATCAAACCTTTCCCAAGGTTGAGCGCCAGGAACAGGTACAAAGGCTGTTCAATTCTTACGAACAATGTTCTGATTTAATCTCTATTGCTTACAACTCTGACCTTCCATTGCTTTGTACACCGTCTCAAATTGCACTATCTCTACTCTACATGCAAGATCTATCATTCATGAATGATTACATCAACTCTAGGTTTGAAAATCAAAATATCGATGGGCTACTGAAAATGATTACTAGTATAATTGAGATTATCAAGAACGTCAAGGTTACTAGCAAAGAAAGTGCTAGCAGGATTGCTAAACTGAATGATCAATGCTTTTCTAGGGAGTATTTAAAGACTAGTAAACTGTATAAACAAAAGCATGAACGCGAGATTGTTGGAAAGGAAGAGGAAGATGTATTTCAATGATTTGATTAATAAAGTGTTACTGGTGCATCGAGCATCCAATTATTTCCATTTCTGGTTGATTTCAACGTACATCCAATTGATTTATAACTCTTTACTGTTTACCGTGTATTGGGAATAGTACATCACCATATATCTGGTAAATACACACTTAATATTTCAAATAATAGAAAGTTCTTTATTAGAAAGTAAGTATTTATCCTAAAGCAGCGGCAAGGGATTGATTTGTCTGAGATTAATTAAAACTCACTGTTTCATTCATATAAGCATCCATTTCAGCATCCAATTCCATCGCGTCCTTGTCAGCTGGCTTTGGTCTACGTTCGCCTCTCTTCTTTTGTAATCTATATTACTTGAAATGTACCCTCCACGTTTCTTTTGCAATCCCCCTCTCTGTGGTTGAGCTTGAGCAATACTAGCAATCTTTGCCGAGTTTGGATTGATGATCAATTCAATTTTCATTGGTTTGTTGTCCAACGGTCTGTTGTGGTATTCATTGTATGCCTTTGAAGCATCACCACTTTTAGCGAAAATAACTGTAGCAACACCTTTAGATTTTCCTTCGGCGTTATAGTTCAACTGTGCAGACTTTACAGGACCTATATTAGCAAATAGTGACCTATTCTAGAGAACAGCTCCTTGACATCGTTTTGTGAGACAGACTGAGCTAAATTTGAGACAACAAGCTTGTCAGTTGCTGTAGCAAGTGCTGCTGCTGGCTTTTGGTATGGCACCGCTCTGTCACCGGTCTTCTTTCCACCTCTGCCTCTTCTGTTGGTGCGCTTTTCACTTCGCTTTTGAGTAATCTGGGTTTAATACTGTCCTATTGGAAAAAATGTTGAATTTTTTCGTTTAGTCCTTACGATATCATCAAGAGCCATTCCAAGTGCGTCAGTCATTTTTAGATTTGATCAAAAATTGGAAAATTAGATTTTCAAGTGAGGCTTAGGAAATGCCAACTGTTTGCCCAATAGACACTCCATTCGATTCCGATCGCTGGAATCCTATGCAATAATCCAATTAAAAGGGTAAAGAGTCATCCTTGGTTACACGTGATATTGGACTCCCTGTTCCAAGGCAGGAGCTATACCATAATCCAAGTTTAAAAAAGGGTCTTGCAAAACTGCCAACAGATAATAGGACAACATTCAAAGCTTCTTTCAGTAGCACATGGGTAATTTCAAAATTGCGATTCCACTGAAGTTGCAAAACCAAGGATTGCAGAGTGGTTCAATTATCGCCTGTTTAAAGACTGGAAATATTGTCTGTCAACCGCACTTATCCATTAATTTGGTTCCTAAAAAGGTTCTAAAAGTACTGGTGGGAGCCTTTTATGATTGGCAACACGATATATCTACAAACTTTTAATTGACATATCGATGACAGTCAAAAACTGTCAACGTTGATAATGATTGCAAAATCAATGATAGAAATAGCGGTATTTCACCCTGTTAAATGTGTATTGGAGGCAGACTGTTACACTGCAAACTGTGCCGTTGTGTATGTAATAGTCTGGTAATTGAGACATAGTACTTGCCATACGCTTCCTACAATCAACCAATAAAGAAAGACTTTTAAATAGCAAACCAAGTCGTAATAAACCAACTGTAACATGAATCCATCCATTATTTTTTTCCTTTTTCTGATTGAATCATAAAGTTAAAAATGTGGCATGAACAACAGCGGCAGCAAATAATCAGCGCTGGTGTCGCTTCAATATCTTTTGACAACTACGAGGACCTTGTATTCCTGGGAGGAACAAACGTACACAAATATACTAAATCTAGGGGCAAATAACATCTTATATTTATCCAGGCGGAAAGATGCCAATAGTTCGGTATACCAGTTTCCCAGGCCATACTCAGCCAGTCACTAAAATAATTTCACTTGAACACGGAATCTTGAGTGTTGGATTTGATAATGTTAGATTCACAAACAAGCGAGGAGTAATGCAATGGAACAAAATATTGAAAAATACGAGCACTATAGCAATGTTGAATAACATGGAATTGGTAGTAGCATCAAGCAGTGGGACATTAACATTAATGAACTGGGGTAGAGGAACTACTTTAAAGCAAGTGGATGTAGACCAAGGCATATTGTCTCTAAAAACTGGAAAATACTTGTTTTCAGCATCATCTTCTGGTCAAGTTACATTCAGAGACCCTGTTACTTTTAGGCAGGAGCATGCTATGCAGTTTCACACTGGAGGAGTATCAAGCTTTGATGTTTACGGAAATTATATGGTCAGTACTGGATATTCCATTAGGTAAAACTAAATAACAATAGAGGAGCTAATCTGATTACAGACCCATTGATCAAAGTGTTTGATTTACGAGCAAACAAATTTCTGCCTCCAATTCCATGTACAATTAACCCCACAATTATCAATTTTCATCCTAATTATGCTTCCAGTATATTAGTAGCATCACAATCTGGGGCTTTGCAATTATGTGATATTAACGATGCAAACCAAAGCAGATCGCAATTCTATCAAGCAGAAGTAAATGGATACATGACAACTATGGAATTTTCATCTTCAGGTGAGTTATTTGCGCTGGGAGACGCCTTTGGTATATTCCAATTATGGTGTCAAAGAGATATGGCAAAAGTCAACTCTATTTCAAAGCCATCAGAATACAAGGATGATCACCCACAATTGGAATATCCAGAATTTGATGATGATACGCCGTTGAATACTGTCGGCATGCCGTACTACACAAAACCATTGTTGTCTGTTTGGCCATCTAACCTTTTATTTCCAATTGGGAGACCATCTCCCAAAATACCACCTGAAGTTTTAAAGAATGTGAAAATGGTGGATTTTGTAGGGTATGCTCCTAACCCTAAAACATTTAAGCGAAATCAAGTTCCAGTTTCTGAAGAGAAAACTATGGTTGCTCCAAAATTCAGATCAGAACAAGAATTGGAGCAAATTAAAGGAGAAGTAAGATCAGTAGATAAATACGAATCTTCTAAAATATCTATTGATACTGGAATTCCACACCACTACAAAAGCGTAGAAATTAAATACAGCAGATTTGGAGTGGAAGATTTTGATTTTGGATTCTATAACAAGACTGAATATGGTGGGTTAGAAACTGATATTCGCAACTCTTATTGCAATTCAATACTTCAAATGCTGTTCTTTATCTGGCCTTTGCGAGAAATTACAAAGGCACACATAAGATCTTCTTGCTTCAAGGAGCCCTGTCTAACTTGTGAGTTGGGCTTTTTGTTTAGAATGCTTGAAGGATCAAAGGGTGTTAATTGCCAAGCTTCCAACTTTTTAAGGGCTTTTGGTTTGGTCCAGCAAGGTATTTAGATTTTCATGCTAGCGAATAACCTTGGATTGTTGGAGCCCGAACATATTACATCAGATTCAGATATTTCATATGGTGCATTAATTCAAACATTCTGTAGGTTTATACTCGAACAAATTTGTATCGAATCTTCAAGTGGAAACGGTGCGCCTTCTTTAATTGATGACAAGTTTGTCCAAAGATTATTCAGTATTCCTGTTCTATCTACTTCCCAATGCAACGAGCACCATCGTCAGGAAAGAGAAATATCACCATTTGTAATCGATCTGATATACCCAAGAAAAGGAAACGGATCTCATCCATCTTTTGTTGAGGTCTTGGCAAAAAGTATAAATCGAGAATCAGTCACTAAAGCTTGGTGCTCTCAGTGTAACCAATATCAAATGACTGTCCAATCAAAAGAATTACTCCGAATGCCAAATTTCATGTGTATCAATTCTAATATTTTGACAGATACTGATTTAAACTTTTGGATTGAAGAGAGTAAGTTTTACCTAATGTAGCTGCTGACAAGAAACCTTGGCTGCCTTCAAAGTAAGCTCTTTTAATTTAGAATCGCCCTCATATTGTTTGAAAAGCACCTGTCGATAATTGATCTTGATAGGCATACTCTGGATGTAAACAAGCATCCCAAAGACGCAGAAATTTCAATCTACGATCTTCGAGTAATCCAATGTTCATTTAGTGTACTATAGCTGAAATCAAGTTAAAGAAAGGACCTGGTCATTTGATTTCGCATATCAATGTCTCTGACGCAGAAGGTAAACCTGAATGGGTTTTCTTTAATGATTTCTGTGTCTTGCCAGTTGCAAATGAAGAAAGAACGTTTAAAAAATGGAAGGTATTCAGGTTTGACAACAGGTTCCCTCCATCGTGCAGTTTGCAAAGAGGTCTCCCGAAACTACATCTTCATTCTTCTTATCTCCAGTGAATCCTGATTTCAGAATTCTTTTAGACAATCACTTGCTAAAGTAAGCCGCACTAATTTAGCCGGCGTGTAGATTTGGTAATGAGTTACACACCTCTAACATTTGATGAAATTCCACAAGGTCCAGGATATCTATGCGCGATTGATGCCGAATTTGTGGTGATGGCGACTGTAATTTTACCTTGAAATTAGGCCGAGTCGGAAATTAGAAGCGATGGGACAAACACTTTAATCAGACCTTCTAGATACAGCTTAGCAAGGGTTAGTGTTGTAAGAGGAGAAGGACCGAATGAAGGTGTTCCTTTTATTGATGATTACATTTACACCTCCGAGCCTGTATGCGACTACTTGACTGAATACAGTAACGATTGCTTTAACGTGTAGGCGGTATAAGGGAAGGAGATTTAGACCCTCTCCTCAGTAGAAAGCCACTAGTCTCTCTAAAGGTTGCATACAAGAGATTGAGGCTGCTTGTAGATATGGGATGTATATTTGTTGGCCATGATCTGCGCAAAGACTGTAGAACAATCAATATCTTGATACCTCCGTCTCAAATAATCGACACGGTTAAATTATTCAAGTTTAAGAATCGCCAGAGGTAACTATTATTTAAAAAAAGAAAATTATCATTAAGGTTCCTTGCTTGGTGCTTATTGAAGGAAGATATACAAACAACCACGCATGATAGTGTGGAGGACGCCAGAACAGTACTAGATTGCTAATGTAGGCGCTATTGCTGTACAAGAAATATTGTGAAATTCAAAAAGCTGGCAATTTTGAAAAAGTAATGGAAGATATATACAGAGAGGGCAGTACATGCAACTTTAGACCACCAAATGCAAAGCACGACCCTAGACAAAGGATGCCCAGCTCTGAAATATTCTAAAACAATGGATTTTTAATCAATTTTCCGCTTTGTCGTTCCGGTTCGGGACCTCTATTGAGATAATGTATTTGCGCCATTACTGTAAGAGAGACTGAGAATCATGTTAATGGATATAAACTGCGTATTACTATTCAATCAGAGGATCAACCAGACTGTGGACATCTTCACCCTGAAAGTCTCTGCAGTTGTAATCACGCCACTACCCCTTAGTCCCCGAACATTTTAAAACAAGGGAACTGTACAGCTGGTTTATATTCCAAAAATGTTTGCACCTTGTTTAATGCGAAGAAGCAGGATCCAACCGCTTTCACCTGGAAAACGACGATTATACAAGGCCATTTTAGGCTTAATTCTGCTATCACTATTCATAATAATTCAACAATTTGTTGTAATGGCCTCAGTTAATTATCAAAAGCTGGCTCCTGAAGTTACAGAATTCCAAGTTGAAGCATATTATATTCCAGAAAAACCAAAATTTTTGGCTGAAATTGCAGGAAAGACGGTATTCGAGGATGTAGTTGTGCACAATGACTGCGGATATAATTGCACTACCAAATTCATTCCAGCTGCTGCTACCAGTTCGCCAGCAGAGGAATATCCTTATTATATACCGGAAAACAGTCATTTGGATGTAGACCTGTCAAGCTTGGTTTCTTCCCCGCTAAGGAGAAATTTAAAGACTTACAAGAATGTAAAGTACTTTAAAGAAAGCAAATATTCACCGCATTTGACAGCAGGGACAGAACTGATCGACCATAGATTCCTATATACCCGTTTTGAAAAGATCCAAGCTTTGTTTAGTGCGTGGTAAGCAATACTTTAATGCCAGGGCTTTATTTGCCGATCAACATGAAATCCCATATTGGATAGCACATGGCTCATTAATCGGATGGCACTGGAATAGAAAAACCATGATCTTTGATGATGATGTAGATGTTCAAGTTTTGGAGAATACCTTGTTTACATTAGAAAAGTACAATGGGTTTACATTTCTGGATCAAGTAAATATGCATTAACCTAGTACAAGCTAGACGTGAATCCAAACCATGTGTACAGAGAGCCGTACGAAAAGAATGGAAACATTATCGATGCTCGGTTCATCGATACCAAGAGTGGGCTGTTTATAGATATAACTGGCCTCTCTACAGTCGAACCTACGACCGAGATCACTCGCGATACATATATTAGGTGCAAGTCTCCTCACAAGTACAAAGTATCAGATATATTTCCGCTCAAACGATCCAAGTTTAATGGAGTCCCAACTTGGGTTCCAAACAATGTAAAAGCTGTTGTCGATAGCGAATACGGTCCAAGCGCACTACAGGAGAGTATTTTTGGTGACTATCGCTTTGATCCTTTTCTGCGCGAGTGGATAAAGATTGATGATTGTGTTGAGCTGCATCGAGTGTATGTTCATCCGTTCATAAACAACTACAAGAAGGGAGCAATGAAACTAATGTGGAGCTCAAATTCCGATGGCTTCTTTTACCCTGAGCGGTGCAACGTTGTGATGTGGTACCCAAATGCCCCGTCGAAAGTAGTAAGCGCCAAATGGCATGATAATTTCCAACACCTTCCCGAGCCCTCTCGTTTCCAATAGATAATATTTTGTAATTTTAAATTTTTTTGAAAAATGAACAGACTGCGAAGGTTTACAACCCGCTCTCCTAAACTACAAAAAACTCCTGCACAAGCCAAATTCGATCAAACAAAGGAGAACCTGGCATCCAAATTGAAAGAATCAGAGTAATCCAAACTAATTCAGAAAGGGATTTTTCACCAGACTTGAAGACCGATTTGAAGAGAAGAGACTGAAAGCGGAAGAGGAAGCATTGGCAAAAGGAAAGCGATTGACTCCAGAAATGAAGAAGATGGCAGACAAATTCTTTGATGCCAAAGAAAATCAGATTCAGAGAGAGAAACTGGTAAAGGAAGCCCTTTACGAAGGATACTTTGATAACGCCAAAGGTATACAATAAATTAATGGAGAAATTGCGCTGAAGGGAGCAAAGCTATGGGAAGCCCCACAGTACATGCGTCCAGTTCAAGTATATTTGTATTAACCAGATATCCCCAAAAATCGCTGACTTGAAAGGCCAAACTTTTGATGGGACAGATATAAGTTTGTGGAAATTGGTACCTCAAGCGAAGGCGAGCTTAATTTCCTTCCACTTTAATCAATTTGGAGAGCCGCATGTAGCTTCATTTCTTGAGCCATTTATAAAAGAATTTGGTGGCGATGAACGGGTGAAAGTATTGGAGATTAATGTTGTGGAGCAAGTAATCAAATCGCCCATTCTAAAGTTTGTAACCCCATATTTGAAGTGGAAAATGGCAGCAGATCGTAAAGTACTTTTTGGTTAACACTAGAAACGTTACATGATTTTAAACCAGTCAATCGTCGAACAAAGACGCACGATGGGTATGCATAATAATGCCTTGGGCTGGGTTAACCTTGTAGACTCTGCGGGTAATATTAGATGGCAAGCCCATGGAATAGCAACTCTGGGCGAGTTGGATACTTTGATCAAATCAACACGCAAGCTGTGCGAAGCGGCCCCTAAAAAGAATGGTGCGAGATAATTTAATATAAATCAATAATTGTTGGCGTTGTCTTTGAATTTTTTTGCAATCAATTTTTTAGAAATGAACCCAAATCAGCAATTTGTACCTCCTCCAAACCACACACAGGGTAATTTTATATTAATTTTCAGTTCCGATGAACATGCAGCCGTCTACTCCTTATATGAAAATGGGAATTAATCCAAACGCACAAAGATCGTTCGCAACACCCACACCACAGTATATGCAAAGGCCAATGGGTGTGCAGCCTGGATCTGTGGATATGCAAGCTTACCAAAAAATGATGCAAAACCAATCTACTCCAAACTTGCAGAACAGTCCCGCATATCAGCTGCAACAGGCACAAATGATGAGGGCGATGCAATATCAAAGACAGCAAATGATGGGACAGCAGAGGATACAAGTACCTGGGAAGATGGTCCAAGGAACTCCTATGAATCCAAATCCTTTGAAAAGACCAATTACTCTTCCAAATTTATCTCAAATACCCCGTCCAAACACTATATTACCAGCTCTTAATACTTATGCACCCAGAATGAAAAGAGGTCATACCGCTCTAGTTGCTCCTAATGTCGTTGAACAAAAACCAAAAAGAAACAAATTTGTGGAAGAAGCATCTGATGAAGACGAAGAATTTATTGCTTCTGATGAAGATGACTCTGAGGAAGAAGGAGGAAGAACGTTGAGGAGCAGAGTAAGAGAAGCAAACACACCTGTTCAAGCCCCAGAACCTGCGTTACCGCCTGAAGCAGCTGCTTTTGAACTAAAGAAACGACGAATGTTGAGCACAACCAAGCATGACTTTGAAAAAATGTAATTCTATTTAATACTAGTAATATGTATCGTTTGGAAAATTTTGCTGGAGTGCAGGAAGTACTTGTTCCCATCAAAATTGAGTTGGAAGTTGATGGATACAAGATTGTTGATCAATTTACTTGGAATTTGAATGGTACTCTTATTTAACTTCAGAGCAAGTGATATCTACAGATAAATTTGCAGAATATTTCTGCGATGATCTTGATCTCAATCCGCAAGTGTATATACCAACAGTATCTCGCAGTATAAGAAGTCAAATAGAAGAATACAAGCTATATTATCAAGTTCAAGATGCACCAGTACCAGAAGACACCAGGATAGTAATCAGATTGGACATTAATGTTGGAAAAGTACACTTAAGAGATCGATTTGAGTGGGATCTTGCTTCTACTCTTAATCCTGAAGATTTTGCAACTAATTTAGTGGCAGATCTTCGATTAGGAGGAGAATTCATTTCCTTGATTTCACACAGGTAGTTATTATTAACATAGCATCCGCGAACAAATACATCAATTCAAACAAAATGGAGATTTTGATTCTACATTTGCTATTGAAAAGCCATTTAGATCTGAAGAGGAAGCAATGTCTTGGGCCCCTTTTGTTGACTGCGGTGACCAGGAAGAAACTGAAGAATTCACTATTGAGCAAGATAGAAAGGCTCGGTAATCTGATTTAATTCTAGTCTATTGCGCAGACAGCTACGATTGAACCAGCAAACTAAAAGAAAGCCATATGACTACCGTCCTAATAGCCAACACATACAGCTATTACCTCCTAACGTGCGTGAGACTTGGAGATGTAGCTGGTGTAAATGTACTGCCATGAAAACAACTGGATTTAGAGATGGACCAGACGGTGAACTGACTCTCTGCAAAAGCTGTGGTAAGTTGTTATTAATGTAAGGATCCTATTATGAAACTAATCAAGAGCTTCCTACACATCGTCATATGATGTTCAAATAAACTTTTAAAAGTCTAATTTTTCTCTTTTTGAAATTGAAATCAAGGCGTTTTATTTTAAATGAAGGGATACAAATTTTCTGCTGACAAGAACCTCTTGCTGGCCCAAGGAAAGCAGCTCTCAATATACTCCTTGGATCCCAAGCCAATCAAACAGGCTGCCCTAGACTACCAAGTTTCTTCTGTCGATATCCTTGATTCAACAAACCTGATTGCCTTTGCCCAAGACCAAATCGTCACTTTATACGATTTATATGCACAAGTTAGGATTGCAGAAGTATCATTTAATACTCAAGTTAAGAATGTCCGATTGTGTACAGGCAGGTTAATCATTTCTACTTTTAAAAAGATATTTGTGTACACTTTGGAGCCAGTTAAACTATACGAATATGACTGTTACAATGCTGTAAATGATGTTCAATCTGGTATCCTTGTATTCTCATCGCCGTTCAAAGGAAGCGTTCAATTAGTTGATATTGGAAAAGAAGAAGCGAAAATGATTCCGTTCACACTGATAATATCCGGCCATGATAACCCTGTTCAGCATCTGGCAGTTTCTTCTGATGGACAGTTTACAGCTTCTTGTTCTGTAAAAGGAACGTTGATTAGAGTGTGGGACAACAAGACTGGTGGATTAATTAAAGAAATTAGACGAGGGCAAGATGAAGCAAGAATATACTCGCTTGCATTTGATGTCACTGGGCAGCTTGTTGCTTGCACATCCGACAAGAACACGGTTCATTTGTTTAACCTGAATGATGGTTTTCTATCCAAAAGGATTGTCTATTCTTTGCCAAAGGGAAAGAGCAAAGTCCAGTTTGTGAATAGCGAGTACCCAGCACTTCAAGTCGTAGTAAACACGGGTGATCTTTTCAATTTCTCATTGAGAGACGGTCAACTGATTACCCAGCAATACTATAAACTGTAAATCTTGAATATATTTCTATCAACAAAATATTTTTGAATTTCAATTTTCAAATCTGGAATGCTTTTCAAAATTTTACTGTTAATTTCAGCAGTGCTGTCAGCAACAATCACCGGCCAAATAGTTGCAGATGCTAGACTACTACAGGACTACCTGACCCCATCGACCAAGATTTATTTGAACCAGTATCAAGCATTTGTAAAGAGAAACGGTGTTATCGAAATAACAGTACCAGATGGAACTTATATTCTTTCAGTCGTATCACCATCGCTTTATTTTGATCCTATCAGACTAGAAGTCTCTGGAGACACTGTTAAAGCATTTGATGGCGGTTTGGGAATATCTTTCAATACTGCTTTAGAAGTACCTTATCCACTCGAATTACAACCAAAAGGAATGCTCACCTACTTTCAACCAGTTGAGCAATTCAATATCTGGGGGCTGTTTGCAAACCCAATGATAATAATGACTCTGGCAACTCTGTTCTTTGTCTTTATCATCCCTAAACTCAAAGATTCAATTAATGATCCAGAAATAAGAAAAGTAGCGTTTGATTAATTCTAGGAAATGGAGGAAGCGGCAAAGAAAAAACAAGCACCTGTGGAAATCCCTGACGTTGGTGATATCGCGGGTAATCTTGCTGATTGGTTTGGTGGAAAGCCAAAGGCAAAAGCAGTTGAGCAAGAAAAGACTCCAGAAAAATCAAAAAAGAAGAATAAATCGAAATAAAATTGTATTACTCGGTAGATGCTCTTACTAGTTCGTGATAAAACTTTACAATATTCACCAAGTTTGATTTAGAGATTCTTTCGTTCACAGTATGGATACCATCGTCTGAGGCGATAATTGCAGGAGTGAATCTGTAGATGTTTCTGGTCAACTTCCAAACCCATCTTGTATCAGTGTTTGCTGTCATAAGCATTGGTGAAATTATCGTATTTGGAAACACTCTTTTGACAACACTTCCGATTTCCTCGAAAGATTGTCCAGTGGGGGAAATAGGAGAAGGCTCGATTTTTTCAGTACCAACCACTACCGAACCTGCATTTCCGGTTTGGTTCAAGAATGACAATGAGTGTTTAGCTGCTATTGGTGCAACGATTTGATATATGTGGTCCATCACTTGATCCACACTTTGGTGCATTGCGACGCGGTGGTTGATGAATATTGATGCTGTCTGTGGAAGAGCATTAACTTTGACACCGCCTTTAACTACATCTGCTGCTTGAGTAGTTGCAAAAAAGATGTTTGTCAAAGGATTCTTCTTTGCAAAATGCAATATCAACGGTTTGAACCACTGCCAATGGTGTAAAATAAACTTTTGCCAAGTTGAAAGCAAGTTTGTATGTTCATTTATGCACTGCAATGTTTGCAAAACTGGATTAGAGGCTAAAAGTTCCGGTTGATGAGGATTATCCTCCAGAGCTACTATAATTTCAGCTAAAATTCCAATTCCAGTGTGAGGTGGGGCTATAGAAGCATGACCACCTTTGTTGATATTCACGGTGATATTCACATCCAGATATCCTTTCTCTGCAATCCCAATAATGGCAAAGTGTTTAGATTCTTTTTTGGATGAATCAATTACAGAAGTGTTCATGAAAGAATCTGAAGCTACAATTGAGCCTCCTTCATCTAGAACGTATTCAATCCCATCGGCTCCATAACGATTGAATATATATTCAACATTGTGCTGCTGGCCATGGTATCCACTAATCTCTTCATCATGACCAAAAGAAACAATAATGGTGCGTTTAGGTGTAAATCCAGCCTTCAACAAAGACTCGACAGCTTCAATTATGCCGATAACAGTTCCTTTGCAGTCAGTTGCCCCTAATGTCAAGGAAATCTACCTCGTCCCCAAATGAACTTTTCGTCGACGAATCCCGAAAATGGTGGATGGGACCATTCAGACACGGTTGCTGGATCGACTGGAACTACATCCATGTGAGCCATGAGCATAATCGGCTTCAAAGATACGTCACTTCCTTGCCAAATATAAATCAACGAGTACTCGTTGATTATATGGTACTCTAGCTGGTGAACAAGTGGATAGTTATCTTGTAAATACTTTCGAAAGTCTTTAAATGGTGCAAACAACACTGGATCTTGATAATCACCAATCATTTCGTCATACGTAACTGTTGGAATTTGAACTGCACCAGAGAATCGATTGAATAACGGCAAAGTGAATGTTGGTGTTGTCAAGTTTTGGTAATTATTATCCAAGGATTTGTTTGCTGGATTGAAGGGCTCAGGTTGAATGCATCCAGAAGATGTTACTTGAATGGTAGACTTTAGAAATAGCAAAGCGGGTATCAGCAATACGGAGCGGGCGAGGAATTTAAAGTTGAATTTGCGGGTGGGTGTGGATTTGGATTTCTCCATTTGAGATTGAAAATTAATTGGAGAGATTTAAACTTTCTTTGATTCATTAATGAAATAAGGTTAACCGATAATCTAAATTCAAAATAAGGTTAATCAGTAACCTAGATTTATTAAACGTCAAAACAGACAGTTTTAACTTGCCCATTCAAGTTGACCAAAACCACTTCTTTTGTTTTGCTAAAATCTGGAACCATGATTATCATTGAATCACCCAACTTACATGTTTCAAATTTTGCTTGATTGCCAATTATATAGAGATGTGGAAGCTGGTCCAAGCAAAATAAATCTGTTGGGAAACTCCAAAGTGTATCTGGACTGGTGGGGCAAACTATTCCACTCTTTAATGTTTGTTTAGCAATGTCCATTGGTGATAGTGTAGTGAAATGAGCCATATCAGCGATATTTTGACCACTAGTAACTAGAATATCAGTTTGATTGAGTGAGAACGAGTAAGGGTTTGTTGTAGTTGTAAATGAGGAATAATTACAAGTTTTGAACATTGACTTATGAATCGGTTGCTTGATTAGTATTCAATTACTTGTGGTAAAATCTGTGGACATGGATCCTTAGTTCCTGGCATTAAATCAACAGGTATCAATGAAGCAACAGCAGTTAGCCAGTCATCCAATTCAAGTAGAGGTTGGTTATTATAAATTGATACTTTAGAACCAAATCTACGTTAAAACATCTTACCTATTCTTTTCAATTACCTCTTGGTTTTCTTGAAAAGAGTTTCCTGCAACTATCACTCGCTGAACAGTTTCATCAAATATTTCTCCAGTCAAGTAATCAGCCAGCAAGGAAGTGGCAAGATCATCATCTCTAACTTGAATACCAGAGACAATGGCTATCCATGCATCGCATTGAACCGCTGGTGGTATGGATAAAGTGGGATATACAATTTCCTTGACATTAAACTTTCCTTCCTTTGTTTCATACCCTGAATTAATAAAAATTACCAATCAATCCTACAACCATTCCAGTAAACAATTCTTGTAAATCCCCTTCCAACACAACCCTTCCAGATTCATCTTCAATGACATAGTAATCATCATCAGAAACAAAAGAGTCTTTTTGAGGAGGTTTTTGAATCCATAATTGACGAGTGATTTCATCCAGAATGTTTGGTTTAAGCTTCATTTGCTTGAATACTATTCCTATAATCAGACACTCATTTGAATTGATATTTGTAATCTTTGTGGCTACGATCAACAATAATTACAATCTACATTAACTTTGAGTACCTTCTAGGGTTACATTCATTTACCATCTAGGGTTATTATCAATTACTGTCTATGTTAAAAAAGAATACTTTTGATTTTTGGTTTCATTTTCTTTAATCTTTCCTGGTAGAGGGAATTATATTGATTATTGAATTTGGATTTTGTCTTGTACCTGTCATCACTCGCATATTCTAGTTGAATTAGTTCACTGGTTGTCATTGGTGATTAGATTGCAATATCCGAAATTTGGACAAAAATTAATGCAAGCAAATCACATGACTTATTGTGTCAAAAGTTGAATGGAATGTTCACACAGCCTATTTGTTGGATAGGAACTACTGATAAGGATAAATAAGATCTCTCTATAGAGGGGATGCTGCCTATTAGAAATTTGCAGTGAAAAATATTTTACTTGCAATTGCAAAAGCAATCATGACTGTTAAAAATAGAAAACAGTCAACAGAGAAAGAAAAAAAGGAACCAAACCCTCCATACGATTTTGTCCCAATCCAAATATTTCTAATTCTATTATCGCTAAAATTACTCTGGATACCAACTTACTCTTCAACAGATTTCGAAGTACACAGGAATTGGCTCGCAGTCACTCAGCTACCTTTAAAAGACTGGTACTATGAAAAGACAAGTGAATGGACACTGGATTACCCGCCATTCTTTGCTTATTTCGAACACATACTTTCAAAATTCGCAGTACTGTTTGATAAGGAAATGCTGCTAATCAGCAACTTGAATTACAAATCATTCAACACACTTTTGTTTCAAAGGTTGACTGTGATTGTTAGTGAAATTGTTTATTTTCGATCGATTCTGTTTATTGCAAATTTAAAAGGATTGCAAGGAGTGTTGAAGGGATCTAAAAAGTTTGTCTTGATTGCGCTCTTATTTGCTAACCCAGGAATACTATTTGTAGATTTCATTCATTTTCAGTATAATGCCTTCATGTACGGGATTCAGTTGTATTCCATTGGGTATATATTCAACAATCAATTTCTACTAGGTGGGTTCTTGTTTGCTGTTGTATTGAATTTCAAGCATATTTATCTGTATCAAGCACCAGCTTATTTCGTTTATATATTCGCTGGATATTGCTTTGTTGGCAAATCGTTTTCCCTTGTCAGATTAATCAAAATGGGGATAGTGGTGCTGCTAGTATTTGCTGGTTCTTTTGGTCCATTTTACCAACACATTCCTCAAATATTAAGCAGATTGTTTCCATTCAAGAGAGGTGTTGATTACTAATACAGGGTTATGTCATGCTTATTGGGCACCAAACTTTTGGGCATTGTATTCATTTGCAGACCGTGTATTGATTCAAGTTTACAAACTATTGAAATGGCCAATATCTGAAAACACCAGTTACTTGACTAGAGGACTAGTAGGAGATTCTAGTTTTGCTATTCTGCCTCAGATCCCACCAATCACTACTCTTGTACTAACAGTCATCTTCCAATTGCCAATCTTGGTGAAATTATTTATGAAACCAACGCACAAGATATTTGTATATGCTTTAATATTAACAGCATTTGCATCTTTTAATTTCGGATGGCATGTTCATGAAAAAGCTATCTTACTAGGTCTGATTCCTCTCTGGTAATAATTTACTAACTCTGTCTATGTGCAATGAATAGCAACATTCACATGAAGCACTTTATCATCATGTCTACTTCAGGGCTGTTTGGGCTCTTTCCATTAATCTATGAGAACACTGAAGTGGTAACGAAAACAGTGACTTTGCTCATCTATCTCCTCTTTACCTACTATGCGTCATCTGATATTTCGTAATTCACTATTAATCGTAGAATTAAACTCAGATTCAACTTTTTGGAAAAGCTTTACTTGTTCAATTTCCTATTAATTCACTTGTATACAACATTTGGACACTGCGCTTTGTTTGGCGATAAACTAGAGTTTTTGCCGTTGATGATTATATCCGTCTATTCCGCTATTGGTGTTATTTACTCTACCGTTGGATTATACGTTCAATTTCTCTCTGAATAAACTTTTCCATTTATTTTGCTGATCAGAAAAAATGGCAAGAAGTTTCTAACGCTAGTCTGTTACTTTAAACACCGATGTTGGAGACATAAAGATTGAATGTAAAAATAACTAACCCAGTGTTCTGCTCTGAAGCCCCAAATACATGTACCAATTTCCTAGCACTCTGCGCAAGCGGCTACTACGATTTATGCCATTTCCACAGAAATATAAAAGGATTCATGGTTCAAACTGGAGACCCTACAAACACAGGAAAAGGAGGAGAGTCGATATATGGCGGTAAATTTGAAGATGAAATTGATCCTAATTTGAAACATTATACGAGAGGAATAGTCTCTATGGCCAACAAGGGACCTAATACCAATGGATCGCAGTTCTTTATTACTTATTCCAAGCAGACACATTTGGATGGAAAGTATACTGTATTTGGAAAGTAGTTTTTGTTAATGTAGGGTGATTTATGGGATGGACGCTTTGGATGCTTTGGAGAGGATACCAGTAGATAAAAAGAATAGACCGCTGCAGGATATACGCATAAGATTTGTGACTATACATGCGAACCCTTTTGCCAATGAAAAGTAATAAAATCTAATGGTTTAATTTGAAGATTAACTCTCTGTATTACAATAAATAATTATTATATTAATTAGAACTTTCTATCTTGTATATCGGATATTAGTAATATTACCTCTGGATGTTACTTTCAAGCTTTTGATATCCATCGATAACAGATCGAATATTTCTGATTGCAGATTCAAACTCTTCTTGTTCCATATAATTCAAGTAATGATGTAAATGTGCTTTTCTTTTATACAGTTTGACAAACCGCGTTTGTAAGCGATCCATTATTCTCCAAATTCCAGAGCTATTGGATAAAGATAGAATGGAATACTTTTGCCCTAATGGAGGTATGTCGCATAATCCGGTCTTCCATGCATTTGTATTCCAAGGTACAAAGTTTAGTTGGTTTCTTATTCTATCAATGTTCCTTCTCATATCTGATAAGGTAACTTGTCCTCTAACAATGATGGTGGTTGCCAGGTATGTAGATTGCTTTGGATGGACTGAAATTAGTTGTGCTTCTGGAGATATTACATCTGTAAACAGTTGGTCAATTCTTCACTTAGCAAATATTTACATTTTTGGAGTTACCCTGACATCCTGCTGGAGTCCAAATGGAGTCATACTCGATGATACAAAGTTCAAGTTTGGAAAAGGTACAAGGTTAGTAACTATATCATTGATATCAACATTCATTGATCCTTCAAATCTAGATGAACTTTTTAGAAAGAATCTACCTTGTCATATTAAGTAAAAGATTAGCCACGATATTATTCATCGTATTAAATGCATCATTCCTTGAACGATCGTAAATCTTTCGTGTTGCTGATCCATTATCAACTAATGTTGAGGAAGACTTTTTCTTTTTTAATGAGTTGATTTTCTCATATATTGTAAACAGCGATTCATTATCTAATGGTAATAAGCAATCCATATTCTGAATTAGTTTAGATAAGGTCAGAATGCTATTGTACGGTGAAGTTACAACGTCATCATTTGCACTTGGGACTATTCCAGCAGCAAAGCGGTATATCTCGGAGTAATTATCTTTTAATAGTGCTGATATATAGCTTCCTAATCCTGATCCAGTCCCTCCACCGGTGGAATGTAGTAAAATGAAGGACTGCAGGCTGTCACACCACTCTGCTTCCTTTCTAATTGATTCCAAAATATCCTCGCCGTATTTATCTCCATATTCATGATAACCTTGACCCCAATTATTACCAGATCCAGAATTTGATACTATTTTTTGATGAGAATCAAACAGATCATTCAAGGGTGATGAAGAGATTGAGTTGATTACACCTTCTTCCATATCAATCATTATCCCACGAGCTTTCAGCGCTGTAATTGGCAACCCAACAGAGATATTCGCTTTTCGTTTTCTAGGGTCAACATTCCTGAAAAACGTTGCTAGTGAATCATTGTATACTCCGCTTGTATTATATTTCGCCTCCTCCTGTAATGCTAAATTCCAGAATCTGCTAGCTATCTCTATATGAAAATATAGGTACTTGGTTACCACATTGGCCAACTTGGAGGACAATGGATTGCGGCATGAGATCAAAATTTGACTCTGAAATCAAGTCCTTTGGGTGTTCACTGCTCGATTAGTTAGATATTAAATACAGGACAGGTAGCTGGGAATTTAATCGAGTATATCATCAATCTCGAATGGACTAGTGCATCAAAGATTGTAATCAGTGGATTGGCAGCAATGCAATGGCCTTTTAGAAGCCCCACAATCGGTTCTAACTGTGAATCGCAATAATTGCTCATTAAACTAATTGCACAGGAAGTTAAATTACCTTTAATAATTCAAAGCGGAACCGTCGGACCGTTTAGTGGTTACTGCGGTTGATTTACAAATATATGCAGGATATACTTTGATTGGATCATTGCCTTATACTACGAATACTCAAAGTCTTTGTAATTCAACAATGTGAGGGGAGATGTACGAAACATATCTTTTTACACATTTTTGCCACAATGAATCTGCGATGCAATTTCTTACCCAAACTGCGTCAACACGAAAGTCCTCCCCTACTCAAAGCCCTACTGCTGTGCCCTTTATTCCTGCCATCTATATTATGCAATCATTAATAATTGAGGCTTTTGCGCAAAAAATGTTTAGGAACCTATTGTGAGCTCACCCAGAAAAGTCATTTTGGGAACAATGGAAAAAGATGACTTTGAGAACAATAGGAGTCAATAGCTTAAAAGGCGGACAAAAGTGCAAACACTCACTTGCAATGAAGCTCGCAACTCTTGCTGCGCTATTGGTTGCTGCTGCTGCTGCCCAAGATACCAACGGAACTGACTATCCAAGAAACGATACCGAGTCTGCCGACATGGACAACTCCTTCAGCGCTTCAACATACCGCAACTTTGAAATCCCAGAAGCCGACAATGAAGACTTGAACGAAGACGTCACCATCTACAACTCCACCAGCGGAAGACCGCTCAGGGTCAAGGTCGATGACAAGAGGGTCATTGTGTTCTCGTTCAACCCAACCAACAATGCAACCACAGCCCTCCGCTTCAACGTCAAGCACGAGCCAAGATTGGGTCTGGAGTGGAACCACGACGGAAGCAGACTCAACAGCACAAAGACTCCAGCCATTGCGTTCGCGACCCGTATGATGGGTCTGTTCGAGACCAACGCCAACTCGAGCACCTTCTGGAACACCACCGGCACCCAGTACATGTTTGGGGACTGGAACTGGAGCGACATCTCTGTCACTTGGACCAACAACTCCAGGAACATCCCTACTCTCTACCTGAACTCTGTTGGGTCTCCACGTGGCCAGACCAGTCCTAAAGTCAACTTGACTGTTGAGATTCCTTCTGACAGCTACAGCTCTTCCAGCGGGTTCAACGTCAGCCCAACCGGCCTGAAATACGACTTTGACGTTATCGGCCAAATGAACTATACCCTCTCTCCAGCAACATCCTCGTCGTGGCAGTTGGCCAGCAGAGTCTTCACCTCCAGCGCCAACCCAACGTTCTCCAACACCAGCATTTCCGACCCATACAACGCTGCGAAATTCCAGTGGATCAGAAACCTCACTGTCGACGGGCAGCCAGCCAACATGACTGTCAACGGCGTCATGCCTATCCCATCAAAGTTTGCCTGGGGCACTGGCGAAGTCTCTGGCAGAGATGAAATGATTGACAACATGTGCTCCAAGATGGTGCTCGTCCAAACCATCCCATACTTTACCCAGTCCGTTTACTGGGATCCAAGTGTCAGCGTTGACGAAAACCAAGCTATCAGTGCCTACAGCTCTATCGTCTCCAGCAGCGCTTTCAAGAAGGCTGGATACTCTTTGACTTCTATGGCTGTTGTCTTGGTAACTGCCATGTTCTTGCTCTAA
>JADGKB010000171.1:0-21352 GCA_027604185.1 Boothiomyces macroporosus | reverse complement strand
GCTACAGTTGTTGGGTCGATTGCGTCCGCTGGCTTGTAACTGGCTCCTCCTGGATAGTAGTATGGCTGAATTTGGTATTCTGCGCCATTGGACCACTTTGATACTTGGACAAGGCTGGCGTCTGCCTGAACATTCATAATCGCGTAGTCCCCGCTTCTGTCGCCGTTCTGGTCCAGAGATATCCTTCCCGTCGTCGTGTCATGATTTGGGAAGTTAAATGATTGAGGGACTTGCATCTGGCTGTTTAGCTCACCTGCATTAGAGCGGCTTACCATTAGCGAGCTTGGTGACATTGTTTCCGTTTGCTTTGACCAGAGCATCAAAGCCCAAAAGCGCTAGATCGACGCAGCTGCTGTGGAAATAGCCAAACGGGCCGCTGCTGTTGATCGAAGACACGTTTGCGCCAGGGTTTCCAACGCCGAGTCTGTTGGCTTTCCAGTAGGCGTCAAAGGCGTCCGACACTGGCCCGTCAGCCCGCTCCAGCGGGAACAGATACGAGGTGCCGGCATAGGCAGTAGTAGGGACCATTTGCTGCAGCCCGTCGGTTCCGATCCAAAAGTATCCAGCGCCGTAGCAGCCAGCCAGCGTGGCCTGCTGGACGATCACCTCGTACTCTGCTGCAAACCCGAAATACACAATGATCCTCGCTTCGGCAGAGATAATTTGCTGTGCGATTTGATTGGCTGCATTTGCGTCCACATTCGTTTCCACTAGCTGTCTGGAAAGCACGGTTATGTTATACTGCGACGCGTAATTCAGAAAAGAGGATATGGCTCCATTCCCATAGTCTTCATCGGTATTAATAGTGGCGATTTTGTGCCAGCCGTTGAAAGCAAGGTATTGGGCCATCGTGAGCGTAGCAGCGTTATCGTTGGGGATGGTTCGGAAAAAGTTTGGGTAGAGCGCTTTCTGTCCCAGAGTCGGATTAGTGGAAGAGCCACAACACATTGGAATTTGGTAGTTTTGTAGAATCAACGAACTAATAATCGACATTGACGAGTAACCGGAACCAAAGATAAATATTTCTCCGTCAAGAGCCATATCGAGTGCCTGAGGAACCAACTGCGCCTTGCTTCCATGGTTATTTAGCAGAGTCGGTACAATTGTTGCGTTTGGGTGTATTAGCGAAGTGTTTTGGTTGAGCTGGCTGATTCTTACAAAGACACCTTCAATTTCATCAGCTAAATCGTTAGTTCCGTCAAGATAGAACATGAGAATTCCTACCTTGATTTGTATCGTTCCGTTAGGAGTGAGACATTTACAAATCCCTAAGAGTAGGGCTATCTGATAGAGCAAATTCATTTCCAAGACAAAGTGATGTCACCATGTTTTGGCGATTTGTGCTATCACTAATACTGTGTAAATTAATTGCATAGAATGAATGTTGAACAGATATAATTTGGATCGCTGTGAGCTGTTTGGTCTTGATACCAGTAAAATAGGGGTAAAGATTCGTTTTCGGATTAAGACTACATGTTGGTTAACAGATAATAAAAGAATCTTTTTCTTTGCTCTATTCGCCTCACTTTTTCTTTCAACACTTCAATTGTATGATAGTTTGTTGTTAATCTATAAGCGGATGACATAATCCATCTACATGTGTGGGGCATTTCGAACCTCAACTTGCCAGATTTCGCACTCAATGCAAGTATTGTTTGTGGTGACCAAGATTGCAATAGTGAATCACAGAGATATTTTTATTAAAACAAAGCAGATGGCAACATAGTTACATTCTTTTGTTGAGCTTGCCTCTGTTGACGCTCAGCCAAAAGCTGAGCAAGTTGTCCAGCCATTTCTTGACGGATCTTTTCAGATTCAGCCAATCGGCGTTCCAACTCTTGAACTCTTTCCAACTTTCTGGCGCGAGATCTTCTAGCAGATTCAGTATTTCTACGTCTTCTTTCTTCAACATCAGCCAAAAGTTCTTGGTGGTTCATAGTGTACTCTCTCCTTTTCTTGGAGACTCCAGAAGTAGACAAGTTGCGTGCCATTTGCAATGGAGAAAATACAGTGCTAACAGAAGATACATGAGCCATATCTACTGATGTAAATAGAGGAGTCATATCAACTGGAGCAAAGAATGGAGTCATATCCACTGGAGCAAATTGCGGAGTCATTTCTACAGGAGTGCTAGATTCCATTTGCGGCAATGGGAATTCAGTTTGCAAAAATTCTTCAAAGCTGGATGGAGCGCTATCCATTAGATTCTGGTTTGGACCAGTTAAAAAGGTTTCCAAGGAATTTATTTCGGTTGTTTTGCATTCGCGAGATAGAGTAGTGTTCAGAAAGGTGTTTAAGGAGCCGGTTTCTTCTTGCGCTGATATTTTGGCGGTGGTTCAAGTTTCGTCTGTCTGTATAGTAGTTCCCTGGCTGTAGGAACTCGCAAAACTTTTTTCTGTTTTGACAGTGCAAATCTGGTGAATTTATATTTGGTCTTTGATCACGCCACTTGCTCCCCTCAATTGGTCTTTCACACTGCCCCAAAAGGCGCTTTCAGCCTCTGAAACAGCAGCTGTGCTTGATTAATCTAATCCTTTTAGAGAGCTGTACTTGATAAAATGCCGGTAAGTTTCCGACAAGAATCATCATCCTCGCTATGATTCCATCGTATTGCACAAGGATGAGTCAGTGGTGCTCGAGTTTGGTGGCTGAAAAACAAATACGCATAAAAATAAAGACAGACGAGAATACTATACAAAAAGGGTTTATTTTAAATAAGAAATCAAATAGATCGAAGTTGCGGATTGAGTAGAGGAGTGAATATTTTGAAATCGTTGCTTTTTTGGCTGTACATCTTGCAATTCTTCAAGTACTCTTGTAACTGGTACTTTTCTTGTTCACTGTAGAGCAAGTCATGTATCGCAAAAGTAGATATGCTGCCTACAGTTTGATTTGGCTCTTCAGTGTAATATAATGTAGCTGAAGATGAGGTAGGCGAGACTGGTGGTTCTTGTTCTGAGAGTGTAGAGATTGAATTGCAATCGAAATTGCATGCGATGAAGCTGTCCATGAATTCTTCGAGGGTATAGTTTGGTTGTGCCATTTTTTGAAATTAATGAAAAACGATTTTGGATGCTATTTATAGGTGGCGGTTGACTCACCATGCCACATAAATCCGAAAACAAAATGACACATAGTGAGTCAGAACAAAAAACAAGGAAAATATGACTGCGATTACTATTATTTTTGGCTTCTGTTGGTGTAGTGGTCTTGCTATTCTCCAAGAATATTCAAATAATTAGCATGTGGGTCCCGTGAAAAGTAGCTTAATGATTTGCAACAGACATCATTTTCACAATGCAAAATAAGAAATGATTGGTTGCTCACAGATATGCATAAACTTGAAAGATGAAGGACTGTTAGATAAGGGAAAATAATGCAAGTATTACAGTCTTATTGCACTCTATCTGCTTACAAGATTGTCTATCTGCCGGTATATCGAAAGCAAATTAAATATTGGTCTGAGTTCGTTATTAATATTCCCGGGTATTATCCCGGCCAAAGATATAAGGATCTGTGTGGCTAGATTTGAAATATAGAATTAGATTTAGTTCCGAGATCCTTCTTTTAGAACTGCATAGTCACTCTTAATGATCAACTAGTAATATCAGCTCAGTTTGATAGCAGTGGAGCTGGTTTATCTCAACAGCGCCACCAACTATCATGCAAGATGGAGCCAGGATACCCATGTAATCCTAAAAGTCTAAAAAGAAAAGCTTTTATTTAGATAATGCTGCGGCAATTCTGGATTGATAAGCCCAGTCAGAAATGTATCCAAAATCATTAAATTCTTTCTGGTCAACTTCGTTCAAGACAGAGTTGATTGGAGTCAACACAGGAGCTTCTGAGGTGAACTCCTTATCAAAGTTTGATACATCTCTAGCGTTTTGCTATGTTAGTTTCTGTTTACAATAATTGGAACAAATGGAGGGGTGCAGTTCTTTTGCAATAGAGCTTCCCAATCAATTCCAGTGAAATATGGATGTCTTTTCACTTCTTCTGCATCTTCTCTACCTGCGCCTAACCGACGTGCAGGGTTCTTGTGCATGAGTGACTGAAGAAGATTCAATGTGACTTTCGGCAAATTG
The DNA here is from genome assembly GCA_027604185.1 of Boothiomyces macroporosus. Lineage (NCBI taxonomy): Eukaryota > Fungi > Chytridiomycota > Chytridiomycetes > Rhizophydiales > Terramycetaceae > Boothiomyces > Boothiomyces macroporosus. Next base: position 17,264 of record JADGKB010000171.1, on the reverse strand, counting down.
CTTGGGAATTCACAAGTGTCTGCCAAGATAGCTTCAAGGATATCATTTTCGTCGTCACCATGGAAAGGATACTAAATCAAACAAAAAATACTCTTCCGACCAACATCACATAAATCAATACACCAAACGACCACCAGTCAACACTGACACCATATTTGCGATTCATTAGGATTTCTGGTGCCATATAATCTGGGGTACCACAGAAAGTCGCGGTTGTAGTACCGTATGGCATTCCAGCTTTACAAATGCCATAGTCAGCCACTTTGATATGGCCATCGGCACATAATAAAATGTTATCCAACTTTAAATCACTAAATTAATATCAAGTACCGGTATACAATGTTGTTTTGATGAAAGTATTGAAGTGCAGTCAATACCTCACAAGCATAGAACCTAGCCCTTCCTTGATGGAACCTCTTCTTGTCTTGAATGTGACACATCAAATCACCTCCACTAACATACTCCATCACAAAGTAAAGACGTCCAGGAGTATCGAACGAGGAATGCAGGTTAACCAAGAATGGATGATGGTTAGCACTAGCGGCTTGGAAAATGGATTTTTCCAATTTAACACTTTTAACATCATCGTTTTGAATAATGAATTCCTTCTTTAGTGCTTTGATGGCATATAGATTGCCAGTAGTTTTTTCAGATGCAAGCATAACTTTACCAAATGCACCTCTTCCCAAAACAGCAATAAAGTGGAAATCATCAATTGTAACATCTTTTGAAATCTGTGGTGGCTGTGGAGCTGCTGCTTGAGACACACGCCCAGTGTTGCTCAATCTAGGAGCTTGTCCAGATGATGGCCGGCCTTGCGCAGGTGGTAAGGAATCAGTCCTATTTGGATACTGCATTTGATCTGGAATCGCTACTGGCTGGGTTTGAGACAGCCTCATTCCTTGGCTGGCGGTAGTTGGTGGGATTTCTGGAGTAGCCGACATTGGCGACTTGGCATTAAGCGCACTTTCTAGATGATTCATATCAGCTTGTTCAAAGACTGGAGTTTGCTTTCTGCTTTGTTCGGCATCTTCAATTTCTTTTTGCAGCATCTTTTGCTCATGAGCTTCAAATGCCGCAATTAGAGTATCAGCCATATTTGGATCCAGCCCACAGAAACATGGTACCATAATTGAGCATTCCTTGTGGGCAGACTTTGAACATTCTGAACAGCGATTAACCTTTTTACCTAAAGGCAAAATATATCCACAATGAGAGCACCAAGAAGCACCCAAATTTGTAATGGTATCCCAACGATGGGGAATCTTGTATTTCAACAACTGTCCAGTATTTTTGTCTGCAGCATTTGCCATATCTTCTGGAGGAATGCACTTTGTAATCACGCGTTGATAGCATCTTGGGTGAACAGTGTTGTTGCAAGCTAATTTAAATAATTATTACATGTACACTGGTAACCCTGCCTTCCAAGAAATTCTGAACAAATGGTACACTGCATGACTTGGAAAAATTGTCTAGCGACATATCTGTGTCCATTTCTAGGATATATTTTCTGCACAGCATCTCTTCTAAACACCTATATTTAAATAACAAGTACTTGATCTTTTGCAGTCATAGCCCTTGAAACAGGAATAAAGTTTGCTCTGATATTCAATTGCCCACTTGGTTCGAGATCAAACCAGGTGTCTCCAACTTCTTGCGTAATTGTTCTTTCCTTTCCAATTTTAGCATTTAAATCATCAATCAAATCCTTCAACTTGAACCAAATCAACGAGAGAATCTGTCCGCCTCTTTCGCAAATCCTGATTTCTACTTCCAGTCCTTTGTCTACTTGAATATCGACCAAATCGTTGAATTTGCCCAAGGAAGGTTTCGACTGATATTTAAAGGAGCCATCGATTGACACTTGTGCAACAATCTCGTCGCGTATTGATTTGCGGCCTACAATTAAAGAGAAACAGACCTGTTACGTTGATGGCGTCTAATATTCGAAGTCGCAAGCGTCCGGTTTGTCTTCCACTTGTGTCGTTTAAAACAAGCGCATCTTCTTCTTCTTCATCACTGGCAACATATAGCTTTCATCAATAATAAAGTACCTGATTATATCTCTTTTTAGCTTGCTGAAGCAAAACTTCTTTGGTTTTTGAAACTGAAATTTGCGCTTCCAGCTCCATTCGCCTCTTCGCATCAGCGTCGCCGGTTTTAGTCATTGCACTAATCATATTCTCGGTTCCAGCTTTAACACGGCTTTCAATTTCCAACTTCATACTAATTTCTCCAAGCCTGTATTTTACTTTTTCCGAAGTGATAGAATTGTCAAACTTTATCAAATCTGAATTAGATTATTCCTACCAAGTTTTGTATCTGGTCCTCTGCTGGATACTTGTGAATCGCGAACATCTGGTTAATTGAAAAAGTTACTTGATGGTCTGCCTTCCTGAGAAGCATCCTTCGATACTTGCGAGAGCCGCTTCAATGACAGTTTCCTCAATTCTCCTTCCAAGAATTCAATTCTTTGGCGAGACTCTGCGATAGAGTTTTCAACAAGTTGTTTTGCGGCAGGCACTGTTTGAGCAGCGAGCATCTTTATCGCACCATCCAGTACCATACGTTCCTTTTTGACTTTTTCTTGTACATCCTGAATCTTTTCTTCAATTTCCCCGCCTGCCTAACATTAGTATGACTTGCCATTCCGGATGCAGATTTGCGTTTTTTGAAAGGGCGTTTTTTTGGAACACAGAGAATACCAATTGGATAATCTCAGCCGAATGAACGTCGCTCGCTTCTATTTATATTCGCTGTCGGTGTGCGACCGAAATCCCCATTCTCTGGCAGTGGTTATACAAGATATCTTATGACAAAGGAAAATATGCGACTATTACAATCGCATTGTGGAAAGCATGCTCGCTGATGTATTATATATCTATAGAATTACCAAGTACATGTCATTTGTCTTTTACTTGATTCTTGACCAAAACCATCAGGGCTTTAAAATGCTCTGAGAGTTGCAAGATGGACTTTTTATATGAAGAGTTGGTGGATTGCCATGCTTTCTATTTCATTGAAAAAACTACTTTTGCGGATATTGCTGAAGAAACCCTGTAATCTCAATAATGCTTTCCCCTATCCTGTTTGATGCCACGATATTCTTCGATTCGGCAAGCTGAATAAAGCAACCAAGAAATTTCATTTTTCATGGTCGCTAACTTTATGCGTGCTTAAATACCAGCACTTTCAATATCAGATTGCTAGTTCATAGTCAACGATCTGTTATAAATTGCATTGCCTTTCAAAAAGAAACCAAACACAACCTGCCGTTGTATTTTCCTTTATATTCAAACTCGCATGTCACCAGCCAAGCTCTGTCAGACAAAATTATGGCGATTGATCATTGCGCGGTGCGGTTAAAATCACATGAACCTCAACGCCATTCAATTTAAACTTTTACCTCATAATGGACGGCCTAAAGTATTCATTATCAACACAGATATCAAAACTAGTTCAGCTCATACCTTCGCTATTCGGTCCTTTGATTCTGCTCTTTGCCATTCTGATTATCAATTTACCACCGCAAAAGCCAAAGATACATGTGCTGAATATGAAGAAGTGTAAAGTGGAAGATGATTGCGGGATTTGTTTGGAAAAAGTGTATTGCGGAGACTTGATTAGAGATTTGAAGTGCGGTCATTTATTTCACTTGGACTGTGTGGACAAATGGTTGGGAAAGTACAGTAGACAATGCCCATATTGCAAGAGCCAAGTTTGTGACGAGCAGAATATATTGGTATTGGCTGTAAATAAATGACAGGATTAATATGTAGTTGGTATTTATTTCTATAGATCTCTTTAGTTTGCTTTAATGCAACGCAATCCACTCGGAATTCACTCAGAACAGCTTCTTTTTCTTTTTGGCTTGCTTTTCTTTAAGCTCCTGCAATTCACGCTTGCGATCTTGTTTGATGTCTTGAATTGACTTTTTCACAGGACTGCCAGTTATCGGATCAGATAATTGAGAAAGTTGCGAATTCATATGACCAGGAATAGGCTGTGGAGGAAGAAGCGGTTTGCTTTCTATTGGTGTTTTCACCAGCGATTCTTTTACAGGTGTCAATTCGACCGATGCCGTGGATGAACTGATTGAACTTGGAATTACTTGAGAATAGGCTTTTGTTGGAGTAACCGAATTATCTTGGGATATCCTTGCTTTGACTGGAGTGGAGTGGTTTTCTGGAGAATCATAAGCAGCTCTGAAATCTGATGAGCTAACTGGTGAATTGAGTTTAAATTGATTCTGCGAAAGCGAGTCAAAGTCTTTGGAGTTTGAAAGCGAAGGGGGTTTCGGTTGAGTTGCCTGATTAAACACGTCTTGACTGTTAGACATTCTCTGCGATTCACTATCAAACAGTCTTTGGCTATAGTCAGTTGTCCGCTGACTCTGTTCACTATGTGATGGGCTTTGCAATTGAAATGTGTGGGCTTCACTGACATACTTTGCTATTGCATCTGTGTTTTCAACCAAGCACATTTTGTCGAGTTTATCCCAATCCAATTCTGGTTGTTTCTTTCTTTGGATCCCATACAAATCAGCCAAGGCACCAAGCGATTCTATGTAATCGCTCATTTTTTTGATTGTTTTCTTGTATTGGGTTTTACAGTTATCCAGAGCATTTATGGTGAGCGTCATAGGGTGAATGAGTTCCTTATATAAATCGCTGGTATCTGGTACTAGAATAAACGTGAAGCTCAACTGTACTTTTGCGACTAATTTTGCGGTAACTACTAGTGATATGATCGTATCCGACAGTGGTGGATGGCAGGTGCTATCAAATATAAGCTCGCCTTCATCTAATATCTTTTTTATTATATGCAGCTGCTTCTCTGTGGGCGATTTACTCAGCAGCGGTAGGTACTTTGTAATCTTGAGCTTCAACTCTCCCTCGTTAATAGTCTCACTGAAAATCTGTTTGAAATCCGTTACCAAGAATTTATATCCGCTATCACTGAATTCATATTTGATGTAGTAACCTGATTTTTTTTTCCAATTCATTAGAGATTCGAAAATATTTGAGAAACGAAATGCAGTTTCAGCAACACTACTCTGGACCAATTTCGTTACCAGCACGAAAATACCCGCCTTCCGTCGATGAAACTTACACCTGGAAACCAGAAATGAGTTATGATATCGAACGGTTTCTCTCTGCAGCTTCAATAAAACCTCTTCAATAGATCTGCATCCAATGATTTAGTAATGATGGATAATCAATCATTGCCTTAAATGCGGTACATGAAAGTGTAGCTTTAGAGGCTTCAACTTTTTAGAATGTAAATCGGCTAAATTCGGTTGTGCGACATGAACTTTTCCTAGATTTCGCAACTGCTGTGGGATTGCAATGAAAATTAGAATAGTGAAGCTGAATACGAAACAGTGTGCTGTTGGATTCTTTGCTTGAATATCCAGCTGATTGATACCGCCATTCTATATTGAAGAATTTTTGAGGGCTAACGGGTTGATTTCATGATCGCAGTCTCATCCACGAATTATTTCATAGAAATCAAATTGAAAATCTTTGAATTTGGTTGAATTCGGTCTTGTAATTTCGGATTCGGAGGTCAAAGTGCAAATTTTGGGAATACACTAAAAAGGACAAATGTACATCAATTCCAGTGATAACAATAATTCTCTGTTCAATTTGGTATTATTTGAATTAGAAAATATCTTTGACAAGTATTCGGTTGCAGAAATTCAAATTTCAGGATCTACCAGTTTCGGTTCCTATTTTGGGTGTATTCGGAGACCAATGGCGCACAGAAAAGCACTATAAAACAAGTGATTTCAGTCGAATTTGGAGATGTTACACCTTCTATTGCAAGCCGTTCAAGCTCAGGTAGCCCATGACGCTTTAGTAGATTATAATGGCGCACACTTTACTTCGTGGGATAACGGCGCATCCTTCTTTATTTTGGCCCCTTATAGTACACACAACGGGTGTTATTGGAGTGGTGGACCGCATGCAGCGTACAGTTCTCCACCAGGCACAACAGATGGAAATTGTGGACCTGCTTGCCAAAATGATCCAAGTAACAATTCATTAAAAATTAGATTGTTTTTCCTGGCATTTCTTGTACGATTCAAGCAATATGCCGAATGGAGTTTGTTACTTTCTCAGTAATACCATTCAATCAATGACAGTCGTTGCAGGACAGCAGTACTACAATTGCGGATTTATTCTTGGTAGATCACCACCTTGTAGAGTTGTAGGAGGCAATTCAATCACCTGTGCAAGTCCTCCTGCGCCTCCACCACCACCTCCTCCAAAGTAAGTGAATAGATTAATCACATTTGGAATGAAAAAATGTGCAGCCATGAACAGCATTAACAATAGACCTCAACCAACTCCCCCTCCTACTGGAGGAAATGGCGGATCATCAGGTAATAATGGGGGAAATGGCGGATCATCATCTAATAACGGAGGCTCTAATGGTAATAACGGAGGTACAAATGGTAATAGTGGAGGAGGTAATGCTGGAAATGGTGGTTCTTCAAATAGTAACAATAACAATGGAAATTCTGGCAACAATGCACCAAAAAATACTTTCCCGTCTTCTGCAGCTGGGGCAACTTCACCCAAGCAAACTACAGTTGCAGGCAGCCAACCATCTGGGGTTCCAGCCGCGCCAAACTTACCTAATGGTGTAACTCTTTCTGGCGATCCAGGTGGTAATAGTTCAAACACTAACGGCAATTCCGGAAATGAAAATCCACTCACTATGAGCAACCAGCAGGGTTCATCATCAACATCTTCACTAGGTTTACTAATTGGCGGTGTTGTATTTGCCGTAGTAATTATTGCTGGCCTTGGATTTATATTTGTTGTACACAAAAGAAAATCCGTATCAGAAAGTAAGGATCTTCAATCTGCTCCAAATAGTATACCTCCAAGTTCACCAGACTACTACTCTTCACCACAAACCCCTGTAACTCCAAATGCAAGATGGTCTCCAGCAACAACTGCACAATCTTTTACACCCTATGTTTTGAACGATATACCTGCTCAGAATCCACCTGCAATTAACCAAAACGCATGGTCCAATTCTCCACATAATCGCTTCTCGCTGCCTAGTGAGTCTTCTGATTTCAACCAAGGGATTAACCAAGGATCTGGGTATGCAACTAACACTAGTTCTTCTGGAATTTTATCAGGAAATGACAACTATGGCCAACTTAGATATGATAGCTCGGATAAAGTAACAGATTATTCAGCCATGACACCCCAATCACCAATGTATTCAGGAAATCAACCTCAAAATGTCATGTCTCCAGCATCAGCTCAGAATCAACCTCCAATTTTGCTAAACTCGGGATATTTGCAGGAAGATCCAACTTTACCACCTGTACTTGCAAGACCACAAGGATACTAGAATTTCAATAAATTGTATGCAAATCCGCACATTTATGTATAATGCCGTACTTTTAGTGCCTAGCCTCTAATAAATTGCCTGGTAATATATCATTTCTGCGAGTGTTTTAATTGAGCTGTAAATTAGTCACTTGCTCCTCTTCTTAATAAGACACTTGAAAAACGCAACAAATGATATTCGCACTGCTTTCAGTTTTGCATGCACAAATAGCACATGATGCTTTCATCTGTTCCCTTTTCTACCTGGGTAACGGAAACTTTATCAAAGACTTTAAATTTGGATGATTGCAACGTATGAGTAATATTGAAGAATTTTTATTCGTGGACGATATCAATAGTACACATTAAGCTTAGTGAAGGTTGAGTTCTCTTATATAAAAGAGTTCAATCTCCAAGACAATACTCATCGTATGCATTTGCTCTGAAGGGATTCTATTCCTTGGAATGCCCTGTTATCATATCCAATTGTATTCCCCAAGTATTTCATTGCCTACTAGGTACTTGGTCACTTTTTCTCATTTCGGATAATCTGGAAATTCTGTAGAATTGAAGGACTAGAAATGGGAAAATGGAAAACAAATCAAGAGATAAAAAGTAATACGTTTCCGATTAACGATGGCCTAAAATCACAACTATATTAATCAAAAAAACAAAATTACTTTATGAAATTATCAACTAGCACTAGAAGAAGGGCTGTCTTTGGCCTCATTGATGATATCTGACTTGAACTGCTTTTCTTCAGTTGGCCCATGGGGATGCCTCTTGTTCCTTGGTCCATTAGGTCCTCTTTTCCTCGATATACTAGTAAAAGCGCACTCTACATTCCTCGCCGAACACCTTTCACAGGGGAGAGTCCCACTACATTTCCTTCTCTGCATTTAATCCAAATTTACCTTCTTGATGCATACATCACACGCTTTCGAGACTCTGGTATATTTAGCGGTGGGTTTAGAATGCTCCGCTCTCTCCTCTGCTTTGCTTTCGTTATTCTGATATTCGCTTGGCTCTTCACTGCTTTTATTCTGGTCCATTTGATATTGTTTGAAACCTTGGAAAATTTCTAGAATTCCTATAAATCGGTGGAAAAATAGCTGAGGAATCTCGTCCAATCGAATTTTTCATGCTATGGATAAATACTTGCAGATGGGATTACTGGGTACCTACTGCCTACTGTAATTGGAAATAAAATTTGTTTAAAACTTGGTAAGTTATTTGTAATCTTTCCTGTATTCAATGTGGCTCATGGAACAAAAGAAATAGAATAAATAACAGGTATCTGGACACAGAAGATGAACCGGTACGCTGAGGGATACTGAAAAAGATACTCGCTTTGAGATCTATGGTCGCTGATAAATCGCTCTCTAGAATCACGCATTTCATAAATGTTTGAAATCAAAAAATTTGGCTGAAATTCTTGCTTCTAAAATAGAAGCGAAAACTCTTTGGTGGAGATAATCTTATTATTTGAAAGATGGCGATATTAGAGTTGGTGATGTTATAGATACCAGCTAAATGATGGAACCTTGGGGATATCAGCTCTGATGGAATAGCTATCAACTGACCAATGATTTCAGCCAAACTTTTCAGTTCACAGCTATCATAGGAGACCCACTTGTTCAACTCAAGAGTTCCAAACTGAGATTCTTAGCATTAGGACAGAAAAAGCTTCACTCTTTGAAATTTCACCAAGATTCCAGCGAAATACTTATCAAACTCATGAATGTTCGCATCCATAAAAAATGTAGTTTTAAATATGAACCTGGTTTAGATTTACCTGAAATGAGTAGCGAATACTGATGAAGAACTGATTTTATCAGAATGCTGTGTTGGTGTTTCAAATGTGGGTTCTGTGAGTTGGGGCAAAAGTCACATGACAAAGGTTTTGGCAACAGACTGATCAAATACAGGGAAGGAGAAACACCAATTCACCGCCAACAGTTGAAAAAGTCGCCGGAATAGCCTAAATACAACTCTCGTTCCTCGCTAGTCTCATCTCTTTCAATCAAATCACTGATCATGTGCTATGTTTAATTTAGCCCCTTCCTGTTAAAGAAAATTCGAACCACGACTTTTTCACAAAAAATAATGTGGAGAGCAGCAAGAAAATTTGGAACTGTTGCAAAGCCAGCCGGCGCACCATCTACGAAACTATATATTAACGGAGAATTCATTGAATCTCAAACTGATCGCTGGTTTGAATTGCGTAACCCTGCCACCAATGAAATCGTAACTTATGTTCCTCAAACTACCGCACAAGAACTGAAGGAAGCTCAGAAAGCTGCCTCTAGCGCATTCAAAACATGGAAAAAGACTACTGTGCTTACTCGCCAACGTGTAATGTTTGAATTGCAAGCTTTGATTAGAAATAACATGGACAAATTGGCTGCTTCTATCGTTACTGAACAAGGAAAAACTTTTCCTGATGCAAAGGGTGATGTGTTGAGAGGGTAATTTCATTTAATCTAGATTGCAAGTTGTTGAAGCTACCTGTGGTATCCCAACTTCCTTGATGGGTGAAAAGCTTGCTGTTTCAGCTGGAATGGACACTTATACCATCAGAGAGCCATTAGGTGTTACTGCCGGTATTGCACCATTCAACTTCCCAGCCATGATTCCATTATGGATGTTCCCTGTTGCTACTGCTTGTGGTAACACTATGCTTTTGAAGCCATCTGAAAGGGATCCTGGATGCACAATGCTGTTGACCAAGTTGGCCGAAGAAGCTGGATTACCAAAGGGTGTTTTGAACATTGTTCATGGTGGTGTTGATACCGTCAACTTTTTATGTGACGACCCAGCCATTAAAGCAATCTCATTTGTAGGTTCTGATCAAGCAGGAAAACATATTTATAACAGAGGATCCCTAAACGGAAAACGTGTTCAAGCCAACTTGGCAGCAAAGAACCACGGTGTAATTTTACCTGATGCAAACAAGAATCACACCATTAACCAATTGGTTGGCGCTGCCTTTGGTGCTGCAGGTCAACGTTGTATGGCTCTTTCTACCGTTGTTCTTGTCGGTGAAACTAAGAAGTGGTTACCAGAATTGGTTGAAAGAGCAAAAGCTTTGAAGGTCAGTGAAGGTTTCCAAGAAGGTGCAGACTTGGGACCGATGATTACTCCTCAAGCATTAAAGAGAGCTGAAGACTTGATTCAATCTGGTGTTGATGAAGGCGCAACTTTAGTTCTTGACGGAAGAGGATACAGACCAAAAGCATATCCAAACGGAAACTTCTTGGCTCCAACTATTTTGACCAATGTAAAGCCTCACATGAGATGCTACAAGGAAGAAATCTTTGGACCAGTCTTGATTTGCTTGGAAGCTGATACTTTGGACGATGCAATTCAATTGATCAACAACAACCCATACGGAAACGGAACTGCTATTTTCACAAACTCTGGTCCAGCAGCCCGCAAATTCACTGAAGAAATTGACGTTGGCCAAGTTGGGTAAGACACAACTAACATTAGTGTTAACGTTCCAATTCCTGTCCCACTTCCAATGTTCTCCTTCACCGGATCAAGAGGAAGTATATTGGGTGATTTGAACTTTTATGGTAAATCTGGTGTTCAATTCTATACTCACTACAAGACTGTTACTTCATTATGGCGTAACGAAGATGTTGCTTCTACCCAAGCATCAGTTAACATGCCTCAATTAAAATAAATTGAATCATTTCCAGAGATTTTTTAGAGACTTGAAATTATTGGATTACCACGACAGACTTGCTACTTGTCAAAAGTATCTTGGAATTGAATTTACAAAGTGGTCAACAGTAGTACAATGGCGGTTACATAAATTACAGAAAGGTGCATTGCATGACTTTTTCCAATCAAGTATATAGCCTATGCAGCTACTCTGACATTATTACCAAACCTGCAACTCACACAGCTGCCATTTAATTAAAGCTGCTCAATATTATTCTCTATGATTCATGTTTGTTTTGATTAATCAACAATGTGCCATTGCCATAAATGTGCCAACAATGTGACAATGATATTTGCACAGCATTCAATTTTCAAAACATTTTTCAATACAGAACGATGGATTTAGATGATTCAGCATTAACAAGCATGCAAGCGCATGGTAATGTTATATTAACATGAGCGATTTTGATGGCACTCACTTTTGGTGTACTGTTACCGTGCATCGCCGGTATAGGTCGATATTTAAAAGTATATTGACTTAATGATAGGAACATTTAGATGACTGGTGGTTAAGAGCTCATGGATCGTTGGCAGCCATATCGACACTATTCATCGTGTTTGGTCTGTACTTTGTCAGCCCTGGAAAGACTGGTGTCAATTGGCATACAAATGACACCCACAGCCTATTAGGGTGGTCTGCGGTAGCAATACTATTAATCCAAATCGGGCTGGGTATCTATTGTGCAACTACACCAGCCAGTGATGACAAGCAGGAGCCAGTTCAGGACAACATTCACGGATATATTGGAAAGATTCTATTGGCAATAGGTGCGATTAACGCTTTCATGGGAATCCACCACTATCAATATTTTGATGAAGATTTTGACACTACTGAATACTACATTGCATACTTTGCATGGTTTGCGATTGCCAGTGCCATTGGTATTTACCTCGAAAGACATTATGGTAGAGCCTCAAGGTACGCAGAAGGTAATATCTTTGTCGCAGCCGCAAGTGTTGGAGCTGACAAGCTGTTTTCCATGTCATTGGCTGAACGAATGAAGGCCATCAAAACTACCGGGAAAAGCCATAGCAGCGATGATGAGGCAACTACACCACCCAACAATGATATAACACCAAACAATTTTGCTGTGGAAAGAAGAAAGGAAGGGAACACTAGTCCATTCATGTACCGGCCAACGTGGGATTCTGGACTCAAGCAGCAAAAGGATATCAAATCGATTGTCTCTGTAGAAGGATACGTAGAAAAACCTCTGGAAGAAAAGAAGCCTGCTTACGAACCAGACATTTTGACACGCATCAAGAACAAGGACAATGAGAAAACAAAACTACGATCTCGAACTAATTCAATAGTAGAAGTAAAACGCACTGGATCGGCATCAGATGCGATTGGAAACAGGTCTCGAACAAATTCTGTTACTGCAAATGCTTCTGATGTAAATAAGCGCCAGTCATTTATTTCTAGTAACCTAGGAAGTCCAGGAACATCATTATCTCGTTCAGCAGATCCAGCCAATAGATCAAAGAATATGTTTGGCTTTAGTCCATCAACAGGTGTCCAGCGCTCTCTAAGTCCAGAAGGAGAGCTCACAGGATCCATCACAGCAGCAATTGCAAAGAAAGATAAACACGGTGATGCTTCCAGTCCAAAAATTGTAGTCAGAGAAGATCCAGTTGGCCGTGTGCGTGAAAAGACGAATTCAAACTCTCCTTCTTCGCCAGTGAGGCACACAAGAAAAGATGACGACAAGGAACAAGAGGTGGTCATCCAAATGCCAAAGAAAGATTAAATTTGTAAAATAAATTGTTGATTTGAAATGTCATTCTGAGTCATCCGACAAAATTAACAAAGCGAGATCTACTCTGTTCTAACTATCAGCGTTGCCATCAGAAGGCGGACACTCCACTAGTGGTGATGGCTTCCTTGGGCTGAGAGAGTTGCTGCTCCCACACCTTCAGCCTCAAAAATTTTGCTGCCTTAAAATCTAAATACCAACCGAAAAAACTAATGATTCTGCTGCTCGCAAATTCAGCACTTTCAAAGTGCATTTCAATCGCATCAACATCTGTTTGTAATCCGTATCAGAATAGCATGATTGATACTTACAAGATTGCCAGAGCTTATGGAATTCCAGAATCCCAAGTTACAGCTGAAAAGTGGGAATCACTCGTAAAGCAACCGCCTCCAGTTAAAGAATGGTTGGGATGCACTACAAACGGGGAGGCTATTCAATATTACCAGACCTACATGTGTTTAACTGATATTTTTTTGATGTCTTCGGAATGTAACAATAAACAGCCGGCGCCAGTGTGTAATCAAGTTTGCAAAGACTACGGAGATGCGCTCGCTAGGCTATTGAAATCTCCTACTTGTACATATCCTACTCCCCTTCAAGCTAGAAACAGAAAGAACGCTTTAAATGCTGAACAGCTATGCATGGAGTTTAGTTCCAACCAACAAGGAACCTGCATTTCAGGAACTACGCTAGATCAGCAATCCTGCGGATTTGGTGGGGATAAAACAACTGCTACTGTCTTTTGTGCAAACAATCCCCAAGCAAGTTGCTGTGTAAAGAAAGGTTTTTCAAAAGCCATGTTTACTGATCATGGTTATGTCGCTGAACAAATGCGATACGATTCAAACCTCAATTTTGCACAAAGAGCAGCCAATTACCTTAGTGCACTTGATGTTGACATACCCAAGAAAAAGGGGAGCGAAAGCACTGGTTTCTTTAATTCAATTGGCTTTGTAATCTTGTGCTCGTTCATTGGTGTTTTTGTCTTTGCTGGTGGTATGTATGTGGTGCTCTATCAACGAAGAGTAAATGAACCAGGAGCAGCACCAGCGCCTCAACCTCCAGTCAAAACGGGGAAGCGCTACATTGCAAAGTTTGACTATAATGCTCTTCGACCAGACGAATTGAATATTAAAGTAGGCGACTTTATCGATGTCCTGCATGAACACGATGACAAGTGGGTAGAGGTGCGCAACATCACTACCTTGGAAGAAGGTAAAGTGTTTAAAGATCATATTGAAGAATTAAAATAAATTAAATCTGTTTCAATTACATTCATGCGCAGGCTGTGAAAAAACTTTCCAAATGACTTGCACTCCTATACCCGCCGATTCCATATGCGCTCCATTATCTGGTTCGATAGACTTGCAGGTATTATCAAAAGTATATAAGAGGAATCTTTCGCTTGCCGGATGGAGCCAAACCATTTCCCAGCTCAATACCGATACACAACTATTGAAACAAGCGTGGAGCACTTATTTGGCTTGTCCATCTTATTCTGGATCAATAATTCAATACTCTACCAGTTACTACTGTCTAACCGACTTGTACGTATATTCGTCCCACTGTAATAACCAAAAAACCAATATGTGTAGTGCAGTTTGTGATTACTATGGACAATCAGTTCGGAAACTTATCTCGTCATGCGAACCTACTACAGACCCTGCTATTATTTCCAGGAGAAATCTATTTTCCAACATTACACTGTGCAATAATCAAGATTGTATAATGGGGGTAAAAGCTGATTCGTCCACTTGCGGACTGGGCAGTCTTAAGTCAGAGTATTGTAGCAAGTTTCCATCAGAAAGCTGCTGTAAAAAGTATTACTCGCTGCAACAAGTCCAGCCGCCAATGTATGTATATTTCATTATTGCAGGAGTGTTCGTATTCCTGTTACTTTTACTAGTGTTCACTACTCAATCTAAAAAGAAGGATGAAGGTGAAAAGCATCAGTTACTATCAAAGTATATTGTAACAAGAGAACATGAAGAGCATGAAGATGAATTAGAATTGCGGTATGGCGAGATCATAGTGGTTGATAAAATATATAGTGATCAGGTATGTATCACCTAATTGTAGTGGGCAGACGCATTGAATGAATCCACAGGTAAAAGAGGAAAAGTGATGATGTCAAAATTAACTATTCTGGATTAAGTGCATATTTAAAGAATAAAGAAAGTGTATCGCAGATTTATGACTTCAATTGGGTGCTTATAACACTTGAACACCATTGTTGTCGATAATTTTGCCCCAATTCATGATTAAAGTTTTATTAAGAATATTCAAAAATTGCTTTTGATGATGACCTTGCAAGTAACTGCACAGAATGAACCACAGTTTACAGGTGGAATG
The DNA here is from genome assembly GCA_027604185.1 of Boothiomyces macroporosus. Taxonomy (NCBI): domain Eukaryota; kingdom Fungi; phylum Chytridiomycota; class Chytridiomycetes; order Rhizophydiales; family Terramycetaceae; genus Boothiomyces; species Boothiomyces macroporosus. The sequence continues at coordinate 2,071 of JADGKB010000171.1, read as the reverse complement.
TCTGAGGGCATGGAACATCATACATTCTGCCAGTAAGTACGAGTGCAAAGTTCCTGATGTCTTTCCGCGGATCTCAGAGCTACATGTCTTGCAATACTAGTAGAATGCAGGGTCTTTTAAGTTGTATATAGTCTCAGATGTTCATATGGTCAGAACTATCTCCTCTAAGCTGCATGTCCTCTTATTTATTCATTCTTCATCGTTATATCAGGAATTTGCCGTGTCATCTCTTAACGCCTCAACTTCCATGCTTTTATATTTGAATATATTGCGATGATTGCAGTTTCGGTTACAAAACTTGCACGACTCCACAAGACCTTAGATAATCGCACTTTGATGGTAACTTCACATTATCATAGTTATACAATCATCAAATCTCTTATATCGCGCTTTTAGTAGTGTATTACATCACTACTATTTTTCCGCTTCACTGAAAATGTATACCTGAAATTTGACTAATGTAACGAAGATAGTTTGTATTTGAAAAAAGTTTTTGAATGCAGTTTAGTAATCCTGGTAGATCCGATGAAAAGATAGAGACTAAAGATATACTTTACCATGAGATCAATAATACCCTGTTTAGCTTAAGATTATAAGGGCTTGCTGCGCGAGATGTGCTAAAATGGAACCATCGTACACTGATAGCAGATACGAGTAGTTTCTTTCAAAACTAAAAGGTTTAATCCTATCGTTTGATGATATCAATCTCTTTAATTTACACTGTCACAGAAGCTGGACGCGATTCCAAAGTGACATCACTTAACTTTTAATGAATTTGCTCTATCAGATAGCCCTACTCTTAGGGATTTGTAAATGTCTCACTCCTAATGGAACGATACAAATCAAGGTAGGAATTCTCATGTTCTATCTTGACGGAACTAACGATTTAGCTGATGAAATTGAAGGTGTCTTTGTAAGAATCAGCCAGCTCAACCAAAACACTTCGCTAATACACCCAAACGCAACAATTGTACCGACTCTGCTAAATAACCATGGAAGCAAGGCGCAGTTGATTCCTCAGGCACTCGATATGGCTCTTGACGGAGAAATATTTATCTTTGGTTCCGGATACTCGTCAATGTCGATTATTAGTTCGTTGATTCTACAAAACTACCAAATTCCAATGTGTTGCGGCTCTTCCACTAATCCGACTCTGGGACAGAAAGCGCTCTACCCAAACTTTTTCCGAACCATCCCCAACGATAACGCTGCTACGCTCACGATGGCCCAATACCTTGCTTTCAACGGCTGGCACAAAATCGCCACTATTAATACCGACGAAGACTATGGGAATGGAGCCATATCCTCTTTTCTGAATTACGCGTCGCAGTATAACATAACCGTGCTTTCGAGACAGCTAGTGGAAACGAATGTGGACGCAAATGCAGCCAATCAAATCGCACAGCAAATTATTTCTGCCGAAGCGAGGATCATTGTGTATTTCGGGTTTGCAGCAGAGTACGAGGTGATCGTCCAGCAGGCCACGCTGGCTGGCTGCTACGGCGCTGGATACTTTTGGATCGGAACCGACGGGCTGCAGCAAATGGTCCCTACTACTGCCTATGCCGGCACCTCGTATCTGTTCCCGCTGGAGCGGGCTGACGGGCCAGTGTCGGACGCCTTTGACGCCTACTGGAAAGCCAACAGACTCGGCGTTGGAAACCCTGGCGCAAACGTGTCTTCGATCAACAGCAGCGGCCCGTTTGGCTATTTCCACAGCAGCTGCGTCGATCTAGCGCTTTTGGGCTTTGATGCTCTGGTCAAAGCAAACGGAAACAATGTCACCAAGCTCGCTAATGGTAAGCCGCTCTAATGCAGGTGAGCTAAACAGCCAGATGCAAGTCCCTCAATCATTTAACTTCCCAAATCATGACACGACGACGGGAAGGATATCTCTGGACCAGAACGGCGACAGAAGCGGGGACTACGCGATTATGAATGTTCAGGCAGACGCCAGCCTTGTCCAAGTATCAAAGTGGTCCAATGGCGCAGAATACCAAATTCAGCCATACTACTATCCAGGAGGAGCCAGTTACAAGCCAGCGGACGCAATCGACCCAACAACTGTAGC